>SZWC01002824.1:26970-46856 GCA_023375785.1 Penium margaritaceum | reverse complement strand
TCTGCTACACCTGCTGTTGATGCCGATGTCAGGCTGATGGAGCCGATGTCAGGCTGATGAGAGGTCTTGGACGGAGGTCCGAAGAGGAGCACCAGGGGGTGTGAGAGAGCGTCTGCGCTCCTCACGTTTGCTGAGCTACTGAGCAACCTGTATGCTTTTTGCAACTAAGTCTCACACTAGGCGTGGGCCCATAACCCTTTTGTTATTCTTGAGTCATGTGGCCTGAGGCTCCGGTCTAGAAAACAGCGCCGACACAATGGCAACTGCCGACCGTCCAAGGGAATTACACCCAAGGATCACGATCACCCCCAAGGAATTAACTATGCCTCTGGTGAGACCTAGCTACCCAGGTGCTTTCGCTCAAGGTCTTAGGGGCTCCCGCCCTCTAAGCCTTCTTCTTCCTTGGTGTGAGAGCCCAACAAATTAAGTCAGCACTCTCACACGAGCAAGATTACAACCACCTTAGCAGTTCATATCAAGCTCAGTCTCAAGCGCACAGCTCAAACAAGAGACATCAAGTGAAGGAGTAGTTGAGACAATGGCAAGTACAAGGCATAAATAGCTAAGGAGTGCCTTTGGCAGCCGAAGCGCACGCGCCTCGGCTAACCCGAAGCGCGCGCGCCTCGGCCGATGTCACTCCTTAAATTAAGGAGGTCATCCCCTCAATCAGGGAAGACATCCCCTGATCCAAGGCACATCTTGCATCTTCCAATCCGACCGTTGGATCAGCCCGAAACTTGGACAGCTGACAGTTTGACACCTGCTCTTTCCATCGGTACGGTCAGATTGACAATCTGAATAGCCATCATCAGAAAAACCCAGGGGACTTATCCTTGAACAAGGACAGTGCATGCCTAGTCTGTTGGACCGGACCCAGGGGACTTGCTCCACATGAGCAGTGCATTCCTGGTCCGTCCACTACTCGCCAATTCTGGAGACTAGTGGCCAAGGGGCATTCAAATAACAACACCCGGAAATTTCAAGAATTCATATCTCTCAATCGAAACGTTGGATCGGCTTGAAACTAAGACCAAAGAAAATTTGCCACTTCATCTTACCAATGCGGAAGTCGGAGGAACGATCTGAGCAGGCATCTGGTAGTTTCTTGGAACTTGCTCTTGTGGACCTGAAATTGAGTCGGATGGCCCCTTTTCCAACACCTTGTAACCTGGAGGGCAAAACCTAGTTGCCTCATTTTCTAGGTAGTCTCCATGCTCAAATAGGACAACATGAGAACATGGTGGCAACGTATCCTTGGAGGCATTTGTTACAACATTGGAGATGGCACCCAAGTCGTAGCCTGTCTATTTTTGGGTTCAAGAGAGCTTCTAGGACAAGAGGCCTCTTTTGTTCTGCTGACGCCTTTGGGGAAGATTGGCCTTGACAGAATAGCTCAAAACTTTGAGCTTTGCGTTGGCTGTACTGAACCTAAGAATAAATGTTGACGAGAAATCTCTTTCACTAGCCTCAAGCTCGTAATCGAGTCCAAGAAACATTCTTCAATTCTTAAACTTTCTTGTCAATGATATGTGTAGTAGATGTCGTTGAAGATCAGAGAGAATGAATGTCCTCAAATAGCTCTTTGGATGGTAGCTGCAAAAGGAAAAGTAGAGATACTTGTTCGTGGATTTTTGGAATGTCATGACATGCAAAATCCCAGACGTCTCAAAACCTTCTCCTTTGAAGTAGGTGATGTCGAGGAAGTTGATGGTGGTATTGGAGATTTCCCACTTCAACTTGATGTTGTCATTGATAGAGTTGAACATTAAGAGAAAGAGGTGGAGAGAGGTTTGGTCACCTGTCCAAAGAATGAGGCAGTCATCGATGTATCGTTGATGTAGGAGAGGTGTCATTTAACACTGTCATTGTACCTTTAAATAAAGATAGCTCATAAACAAAATGGCAAAAGTAGGTACTGTGGATGTGTCCATAACTGTACCCTCGACTTGTTTGTAGAATTTATCTTGAAATTCCACATAGGAACTGTACATCACCCAAGAGAGACGTTGGATGACTAGAGGAAGCTTGGCATGATGTGCCTGTTGTAACAGAGAATGAATGTAGACTAGTACCTTGGTAATGAGGTTACTTGGATAGAGTGCAAAAATGTCGTATGTTGTCAGAGTCACTATTTGTGGCAGTTTAAGCCTCTTGACCTCAGAGAGAAGCGATGTACTATCCTTGAGGAAGGCTGCCAGGTTCTGCATAAGAGGTTATAACTCAGCATCTAACCACCTAGAAGCATTGGTCGTAATTCAACTATGAAAGGCTGTAATAGGTTTGCCGACAAGGGGGTTCTTATGTACTTTGATTAAATAGTAGAAGGTGACTGGTTGCCACCCCTTATCTGGTTCCTGGCAAAAGAAAATCCAAAGTGAGTTGAGCACTAGGCTTGAGTTTACATTGTCATCCTCGATTTGCAGTACGTTAGTCTTGATATAATCAAGGCCACAATTTTGTTGAATGTAGGTACTGGAGTCATTCAAGTGGAGAGGACAACCTAAACTCTTGTCTATAGCTTTGATGACAAGAGTTTTGTCTTCCCAAAGCTATTTGAGTGCCACCCATATGTTTCTGCGAGTGCACGTCGAACCTTTGGTTTAGCTAGTTCAAAGCATTCATTAACTTGAGACGTCAAAATCTGGCAGTATTTCTCAATCTTTTGCTGTTGCCTTGGATGGCATCCAAGAAAGATTGGGAACACAAAATGAAAGGATTTACTTGTCAGCATTGGCCCTTAATTTCGATATGAGCGTGACATTTTTTAACAAATCATTTAGGCATCCTTCACAGCTTAGAAGGAGCAAGCTTTAGGGCATAGGACGTAATTGTGACCTAAACCTAGCATGGACAGCTCATGAGGGAAGAGCATCCTATTGCTGAGTTTGTGCACTCCCTCGTTTACCAACCTATAGTCCAACCTAGTAGGAGTCTTTCTACCAAAAACTAGCAGGGCTAGATCATGGATGCCTAGATTGGGGAGCAAATTTCGCTTACGCGGCCTTATTCATTTTTTGACTTCTTGAAATTTTTGCCCTTGGCCTTGTAATCCTACTTTTTCTTCGGGTCCGTTTCGTCTTGCTGTTATTCTTGTCTCTGGCCTTGAAACTTCTGCCGTTGTTCTAGTTGTAGTTGGTGCACCCGGGGAGCTTGATAAGAGTGGTCTTGGGTATTGTAGACTTGGGCATGGCCTTGACGGTAGGGGCAGTTTGCTCGAACGCAATGGTGTCATTTGCATTTGCTCGATTTTGTTGACCGTTGCCCTTCATGTTGTGAGTCACTTTGTGGAAGTTTCTGGATTTGCCGCCCGTCTCCATTTTGAGGAGAGGAGTTTATGGGAGGATGTCTATAGCAACGATTTGGATCCAAAACCACAAGCAAGACGCGTCATCAAAGCTCAAGTAGTTGTGGGAATGACACTAGAAAAGGGTAGAGCCAATATATGTTCATCTACAACTGTACCAATGGCGTATGTAGAGTAGAAGAAGAAGAAGAACCAGGCCTACAGGTTGCTTGTCAGCACCATCTCCCATCTGCATTTTGGGTATATGAGTGACAAGGCTACTGCAAAAGAGGAATGGACATGTTGTGCAAGAAGTATGAGAGCAAGGACCTTAATTCCTCATGCTCTTGGAGGAAAGGATGATGGCACTCAAATCCTAGGTGCTGAAGAGATGGAGGCGTATGTTGATGGGACTAAGGATCTGGCAAAGCAACTGATAGCGGCCGCTAACCTTGTAGAGGAGATAAGGTACATTCTTCTCTTGCTAAAGAGACTCCCAACCAGCTATGACAGAGTCCGAGAGATACTGGATGTTGACAAGCCTAAGGTAATTGACTAGAAAATATGGACGACAAAATGGAACTTGCCGTCCACTCCTTATCTTGCAACTTGGAGTAGATATAACCCTTATAAACACATTTTTATAGTGACACGTTTATAGGAATCACTACCTTGCACTATGTCATTAGCACCTGGTCAGTTTTACATGAGGAGCAAACTCTTGTGGCTTAGATCAACCAATGCTTCTCTAGTATCTGCCTCTAGTGGACAACTCTGTGAGGAGTCTCCAAAGTAAGAACTGTAATGAATCATAGGTAAACGATAGGTACTTATAGTCCTACGGCCAGCCTCTAGCCTAGGCACAGAGTGACTCATTGGATGAGATACTAAGGGAGGACTCTGGATTGTATTATCTCTCCTACCTATATGGTCCTCTCTGTGACCGCCAAGTGGCGCCAGCCACCAAGAAAAGACCTTGGAATGCTCTAAGATGTACCTAAAAACCTTCCTCTTATCAACCGGCCTAAGGCAATGGACAAGAAAACAAGGCCGACACAATTTTGCTTGCCGTCCGCTCCTAGTATTGCAACTAGGAGGAGATATGACCCTCAGAATCATGGTTCCACACAAAGCACTTCATTGGAATTCCTTTTTTGAATTGTTTCCTTAGCACCTGGTTACTTTTGCACAAGGAGCTAAAACCTAGGGCTTAGACCAACGAATACTTCTTTAGTATCTACCTCTGGTGAACAACTCTATAAGGAGTCTCAAAGGTAAGAACTGTGATAAATGACAGGTAATTGACAGATTCTTGTAGTGCTAGAACCAGCCTCTAGCCTAGGCACGCAGTGACTCCTTGGATGAGCAACTTTAGGGACAATCTGGATTGCATCATCCCCCTTGCCTACATGGTGCTACCTGTGACCACCTTACGGCGCAAGCCACCAAGACGACCTTGGAATGTTCTAAGATGTCCCTTAGAACCTTCTTGTCCCCCTTTTGGTCATGAAGAAAACAAGTCACTGGTAAGGATTTGACCCTGTGACCTCTCGCTCCAAAGACTAACTCTGGAACGTCTAAGTCACAAGGAGTTGCCCTAGGTTGTGTTTACCGGCTATACTATCCAGTTTAGACCAAGGGGAATGGCTTCAAAGGAGCAGTGCATGCCTTGTCTATTTTGACCAGACTTAGGGGACATATTCCAAGGGAGCAGTGCATGCCTAGTCCATCTCGTGCCTGTCCAAATGTCAGTTATACAAAAGGGGCATATCAGGTCAACAAACTATCCCCCGCACCTTTGTCCATTAGTTGTAAGATGTCGCATCTTTCCAAGTGTCTTGGCCTTATTCTTCTTCAACAACGTTGACCATACCAATGCCTCAGGTACTTGTACAGTACAATTTGCAGTCAAGCACCTTTTTCATGCAGTCTGTGAGTATCTTCTTGGTCTCCACGTATTCCATGTCCACAATCTCCTTTGCAGCCAGGTCACGTGAGTAGTGGTACCTGATGTTGATGTGGTTCGTCTGCCAAGAAATGACATCATCTTGTGCTATTTTCATAGTTCTCTTATTGTCAGTGCGGACCTCTGTTGCTTTTGTCTGTGGCACTTTCATCTTAGCAAGCAAACTACGTAGCCACAGTGTCTCCTTGCATGTTTCCAAGAAAGCAGTGTACTCTATTGCAGCGGTAGAGAGGGAGGTACAGTCTTGCTTTCTGCTTGCCCAAGAGAGTACACTACCGTTCAAGAGAGAGACAAAACGTGAGGTGGAATTTCTGTCATCGTTTCTTTCTCCCTTGTCGGCGTCTGTGTAGTACACTAGCCGGAGTAGGATAGATCCCTCTTGGCCTCCAAACTAGAGTTCCATGTGTCATGTCTTCCAAAGATAACGCATGATGCACTTAACTGCTTATCTCTGGTGTGTTCCTGACTTTGTCACAGACTTGCTCACTTATCCCATACCATAGCATATATCACGGCATGTTCCTATCATGGCATGCATGAGAATGCCAACAACAGACTAGTAGAAAATACTCTCGATCTCACGCCTCTCTACTTCCATTCCGAAGCTCATAGAGGAGGAGAGCTTGATGTCTATTGTCATGAGTGCACACTCATGACAATAGACATCAAGCTCTCCTCCTTGATGATGAGCTTGCTTTCCTCCATGTTGTAGCGTTTGAGGATCTCCATGATGTACTTGGTCTGGTTCAGCTCGATAGTGCCTGTTGCTCGATTACAGACGGCTATCCCGACATAGAACTCAAGCGGATCCATGTCCTTCATCTTGAACCTGTTGGTGAGATCTGTCTTTAGCTTATTCAATAGATTCATTGAAAATGAGCATATGATCAAGTCATCCACGTATAGAATAAGCAACATTAAGCCTTGCTCATCCTTCTACACGTATCCACTAGGCTCATTCTGGCAGTGCGTGAAGGTGAGCCCGGCCATGAAGTCTTCCATCTCCTTATACCTCATCTTAAGGGCTTGTTTTAGCGTGGAAAGTACTTTGATCAGTTTACAAACCTTTCCCTCTGAAGCTTTCACTCCCTCGGGCACTTCCATTAGCACTTCTTTTTCTAGCTTCCCATAGAGAAAAGCTATGTTCATGTCCATCTAGTGGACCTCAAAATCGTTTGCTTGAGCGATGTCCAACATGGATCTGATCGAGGCAAAGGTGACCACACGCATAAGAATCTCCTTGTACTCTGAGCCTGCATGCTATGAAAATGCCTTCGCCTCAATTCTTGTCCTGCACTGCTTGAAGTTTGTCCGGAGTACCCACTTTGACCCTACTACGTGCGCGTTTGGAGGCCTCTCGACCAAAACCCATGTTCCGTTCTCTTCCATGAATGCGAGTTTGCTATCCACCGCCTCCTTCTACTTGGCCGAATCTGGCATGTTCATAGCCTCTGCTACGGTCACAAGCTCTCCCTGAACCAAGCATGATCAGTTGAGTCCGGTCCATTTCGCGCTCTCAGCATTGTACTTGGATGGAGGTTTCTTCTCGCGCATACTACGCCGGAGTGTTGTTGGTGGTGCCTCAAGGATTAGTTGCTTCTGATGCTCCTGTGCTGCCAGTGATCCGTTATTTGAAGAAGAGCCACCAACTTCATACATCGACTCAGAGGCCTCTGACGACTCACACTCAATGTCAGAGTCCGTCGCTCGTTAGCTCCCACAACCACTCTCCATACAGCACAATCATTCACTAGCACCATCTGCTACTTCTAAGGTGCGTGATCACCTGACTCAAGAAACACAACACACTCTCCTCATTTAAGAGCATCGACACGATCTAGCGAGTCTTCTTTCCCCACTGTCCTTTCATGAAACTTAATATCTCGGCTTGTGATGAGCTTTCCAGCTTCTTGGTCTCATAGCCTATAAGCCTTGTGTGTACTGTAGTATGCAACCATTACACCCTGACAAGCACGTGCATCTAGCTTGCCACTTCTGTGTCCTACTGGGACCTTTGAATCATCAGTACAACTGTGAGGCATCTGGCTTCTTCCCTGACCAAGCCTCCTCTGGCTTCTTGAGCTACTTATTTGTTGCTTCTTACAACGCGTCCCAAGCGCGAATGCTAGGGTGAGATTCACAAGGTAACAAGTAGTTATTGTAGGCCAGAAGCAAGGTGGGAGTTTGCGTCCAAGAGCAGACTTCATGTCATGCTAGTGATAGTCTGGTTCATCCACTCAACAATGTCAT
The DNA here is from genome assembly GCA_023375785.1 of Penium margaritaceum. NCBI lineage: Eukaryota > Viridiplantae > Streptophyta > Zygnematophyceae > Desmidiales > Peniaceae > Penium > Penium margaritaceum. The sequence continues at coordinate 39,357 of SZWC01002824.1, read as the reverse complement.
TACTCAAAGGAGTGTAAGACGTTGTCTGGTGGTTGATGATGTGTTGGCTCAACCAACTTTTGCACACTTCGTACTCAGCACCATTGTCCATGTGCAATGCCCTGTCCATCTTGCTTGTCTACTGCTCTACTATGGCGACGAACTCTTCAAGCTTCTCCTTGACCTGTCCTTTTGACTTGAGGAAGTACATCCATATCATGCGATTGTGATCATCGATGGAGGTCAAGAAAAACCTGCTGGCATAGTTTGAAGAAATGCGAAATGGTCCAAGATTGAATCAAGTCGAAGATTACTGTCGTACATTGTCCATTACCCTCAAAGGGCTTTCCCTTTGCTTTTCTATAGAGGCATGGCTCACACTGCTTCTTGCACTTTCCCTCATCCTTGGCCTTGCATCCCTTCAGCATAGCTTACGATGTGCTATCAGCCACATGGCCAAACCAATTATGCCACAGCTCAGCATTTGTGTCTTTGGTGGAGTTGGCGGCCATGGCGATGACCTGTGGTGCAACATCAGACTTTGGGGATTTGGGCTCTTCAACTGCCGCATATCCCTCATTTGTACTCTCAAGGGGCTTGGTCTGCAGTATAAAGAGTCCATGAACTATTAGTGACTGTGCAAGAAGACTCTCCTTGGGAGAGAAGATCTTGATATCCTTCTTTGTTACGATTACGACCTCCTTGGTGAAGACAACGATCATGTTGCGCAACGTGATTTTGGACACCGACAGCAGGTTTGCTATAAAAGATGGCATGTAGACAACGTTCTCCAGCTTCAAGTCATTTTCACCACCATTTACGTTGATGCTGATCAACTTGTCTCCCTCGCCTTACGGATGGACAAGGCTGTTGTTGGCAAACCAAAAGTAACGTTTAGATTCCCTACTGGTGATAAACCCATGCTTCTCCCTTGAAGAGTGATGTTTCATGCCATAGTCAAGCCCGTAGGCTCCATTCTTGAGTAGTGCTGTTCCGTTTGGTTTTGGCACGCTCTCAGCCATCATGTTTATCAACTCCTTCATACCCTTTCCTTTGCCCTTATTTCTATCACCATAATCTTAGTCCCCCTTCTTGGGAGTACTATACTCCCGTGCCCAATACCCAGGCTTGCCACAATTATAGCACTTCCTAGGATGCTTTGAACCCTTTCCACCGTCACCATTTCCTCTCCCTCCACCGCTATTACTTGTATTGCTGCTCTGACCAGAAGAGTTGATGCCATGACCACCATATAGAGCAGCATAGGCAGAAATGTTAGCCATATTGTTGCTTCCATGCATGGTCTCATTACGTACGTACTCGCACACTGCCTCATACATCAAATCTTCCTCGTTCCAACAGCCAAAAACGGTGATCACAAGATCCTAAATTTCAGGTAGCGCCATGAGTAGGATCATGGCCAACTTCATTTGGGTCACTTGCCTCAATAGTTCTTCAAACTGCAATAGGAAGTTTGGAATCGACTCTCCTTTGCTCATCCTCAGAGAAACCAGCTTTTGAAGGATAAAGAGGTGATTCGTAAATCACCTCTTTCATTGGTGTACACATGCAAGCTTCTCATAAGGCTTTGATGCATGTGCAATACCTTGGAGGTGGATATGTTGTAACTCATGCACTGATGTTAGAAGAATCGCAAGCGCCATGTCATTTTAGCCATACGACAGCTTCATATCCTGCATCTCTTTTTGGTCTTTGAACCCCTTCTCCACAAAGAATCTTCAAGTAGCCATGGACACTCATGACCAATTGCAAGCGCGATGTAATTTTCGGTGTAAATCCATTGCTTACCCCTTAGCTGTTGATCACTTGCAAATAGAGAAAAACCCATTCTAGTAAACCTTGGGTTGTGCCTCCAAGGGCAAAACTAATCGTTAGGCCCCAAGGATATATTGGAACTGGAGGAGAGAGGGAGCCTTGGATTAGCGAGCATGTAGGATTGAAAGGGCATAACTTGTACTGAATAATGGCAGTTGAACTTCTCAAAATGAAAGAGTACATATAGATCTAAGGCTTGGACAAGTCAGCCCTCTCACAAGCCACACCACTTAGCCATGGAGGCTAAGGCTCACACTTGTTGGATCGGGAGGAGAGAGGGAGCCTTGGAGCAGCAAGCATGTGGATCTGGAAGGACATCACCGGTGCTGAAGAATGGTTGTTAAATCACTCAAAATGATGGAGTGCATATAGAGCTAGAGCTTGGGCAAGTCACCCCTCTCACAAGCCACACCACTTAGCCATGGAGGCTAAGGCTCACACACTAGAGTCCATAAACTCACACAAGGGAGGTAATCAGCCTAGCAATCAGGCTGACCACTCAAATACGACCTGGAGAGCTAGAAAATACTCTCATCACACACTCCTAGTGGTTACATAACCCACAATCCCATGGAGAATCGCCATGTGTCCATGGCTAACACACAAGGACCTCACCTCACCTAAAAAGTAAGGAGATGTACCTTTTTCCTAGTCAGCACACTCTGACAAGGCAACCCAAGAATCTAGGATCTTTTTGGATGTTTCTCCCATCAGGTCTTGACCCTGGACCTCTTGCCTTTTCTTTTCTCACGCTAAGGCATGGAGCCATCGCCCATGGTCACACGGATCTTTGCAGTCGATGACCACAAAAACTTTGATACGCTAAAAACTTGTATCTTCTTATCTGACCATTGGATCGGCCTGAAACTTGTGCCGGAGACATTTTGCCATCTAATCTTTCCATTGAAGAAGTCAGATTGATGACGGGAGCAGGCATCTGGTGGTGACCTGAAACTTGCTCCTGTGAACCGGAAACTGAGCCGGATGGCTCCTTTTCCAACAATCTCCCACTTTGCCGCAGTCAGAGTGGGCTGAGTCCACATGCCTTCATGCACAAATGCTGCTTCTCACGGGTCAGTGGCTTGGTGCAGAAATCAGCGACCTACTTGCTGGTTGGAGTAAACTCCAGCTTGATAGCACCCTCTTGTACCATGTGCCTCATGAAGTGATATGCGATTTCAATGTGCTTGGTGTGTGCATGGTGCTAAGGATTCTTGCCTAGTTGTCGACGCGCATAGGAACTGGAACTACAATACTCCCACTCATCTGTGCCATGAGACGTTGAAGCCAAACTGCTTCCTTGGCTCCAAAGCTGAGACAAATGTACTCAGCTTCCGTGCTTGAGGTGGCCACAACCACTTGCCGCTTGCTGCACTAGCTGATGGCCCCACCATTCATGCAGAACACATGTGCAGAGATGGACTTGCGGTCCTCAGGGTTTGAAGCCCAATCTGCATCTGTGTAGCTGATGATGCTGTTGTCATTGCCGTTGTAGGTGATACCGACGTTGATGATTCCAGCAAGGTAGCGTAAGATCCGCTTCACTGCCTTCTGGTGCTCAAGTCCAGGATTAGCCATGTGCTGGCTCACGGCGCTAACAGCCTGTGCGAGGTCCGGCCTGGTTGCAACCATGAGGTACATGAGGCTGTCGACGGCGCTCTTGTACATCTGCCACTCAGGTATATTTGCTTCTCCATTGAAGCTCACGAGGTACAACCACGTCTCCAGCGGCGTGCCCGAGAGAGTAATTTACGGTCGCGCGTGATCTGGATTCAGAGGAAGTATGATACCTTCCCGAGATCAGACATCTAGAAGTGTTCTTGCATAGCCTCCTTGAATTCTTGTAGTGCAGACATGCTGTTAGAGAGGAGGAGCATGTCATCTACATACACGATGATGATGAGGATCTCATGCATATGCTGCCTGCGATAGACGCTTAAGTCACACTTGCTGCGCTCGAACCCCATGCACTGCAACGCCGCATCCAACTTCTGGTTCAAAGGACGCGACGCTTGCTTGAGGCTGTACAGCGACTTCTGCAGAGTGCAAACCTGGTGCTCCTGGCCATCCATGACGAACCCTTCTGGCTGTTCCATGTAAATCTCCTCTTCGAGATCATCGTTGAAGAATGCCGTTTTGACGTCTATGTGGTGACTCTCAAAGTCCTCTACTGCTCCATATGAAAGAAGCGTACGTAAAGAGGCAAACTTTGCATCAGGAGTAAGGTTTCCGTATAGTCGATGCCTTCCTGCTGCATGTAGCCCTTGGTGACCAGCCTCGCCTTGTACTTTTCAAGGTTGCCATCTACACCCCTGTTCTTCTTGAACACCCACTTGTACTTGATTACCTTGCGTCCAGGTGGACACTCAGTCAGCTCCCATGTACCGTTATCGAGCTGCGACTATATCTCCTGCTACACAGCTTGCGCTCAATTTGCTGCATCTAGTACAGCCATGGCCTCCTTGTACAACGTCGACTCATCAGAGTTTACTGTAACTACGAAGCTCATGTGGTCTAGTTTTTGGAGTATCCAGAAATGCTCGCGCTCACCAAGCTTGTAGCGCACCTTGAGAGGGTACCTTGGACGTGGTGCTAGAGCGTTAGCAGGCGGCTGGCATGGTGCTGCTGGCACAACTGCTCCAGCTGATGATGGTGCATCTTCTTCCTTTTCTTCTGCCGATGAGGCCGTTGTATCTGCTGCATCAGACATGGGAGAATAGACTGGTTCTCCCACTGTCACAGTGGACAAAGGATCAGGATATACTGGGTCAGGAAGGATATCTGCTCCCACTGCCTCTCACAGACAGTATTGGTACCGATGACGTTGCTCTCGTTGAAGACGACATCCCTCGAGATGATGAAGTGGCATGTACCCCTCTCGTAGAGGCGATACACCTTGCTTGCCACATCGTAGCCAATCATCAAAGAATGATTGGCTACTCACACATGACCTAGAGAGCTAGAGAATGCTCTCATGGCTCTCTTCTAGTGGTGACATAGCCTACAATCTCATGGAGAATTGCCATGTATGCATGGCTAGTACATAAGGATCTCACCTCACCTACAAAGTAAGGAGAGGTACTTTCATCCCAGACAGCATATTTTGAGAAGGAAATCGTAAAACCAAAGACTCTTTTGGATGTTTTTCCCATCAGGTCTTCGGCTTAGACCTTTTGCCTTTTTCTTTTCTCAAGCTAAGGCATGGAGCTGTCAGCAATGCTCACCCTGATATCGGTGATCCATGACTATGGAAACATAGCAAATTCATATCTACTAATGTGACCATTGGATTGGTCACGTTGAATTGACGATCAGAGCAAGCCTCTAGTAATTCCTTAGAACTTCCTCTTGTGGACCTAAAACAGAGCCGGGTGGCTCGTTGTTCAAAGAATTCTCCACTTTGCTGTTGTTAGAGTGGACTCACTCCAATTGTCCTCATGCAAAACTGCTATTTTTCACAATTCACTAGCTAAATGAAGAAAGCAACGACCTGCGTGTTGGTTAGAGTGAATTCCAGCTTGATAGTGTCAACCGGCGTAAGGTAATAGACTAGAAAACAAGGCGGACACAATGGTATATGTCGTCCTCTCCTAGTATTGCAAGTAGGAGGAGATGTCATCCTCAGAATTACGGTTCCACACAAAGCAGTTCATAGGAATCACTTCCTTGCATTATGTCCTTAGCACCTTGTCACTTTTGTGGAGGGAGCTAACTCCTTTGGCTTAGACTAACCAATGCTTCTTTATTGTTTACATCTCGTGGACAACTCTGTTAGGATTCTCAAAGGTAAGTATTGTACTCAATGACACGCAACCGATAGGTTCTTATAGTCCTAGAGCCAGCCTCTAGCCTAGGCACGTAGTGGCTCCTTGGATGAGCCACTTTGGGAGTTATCCCCCCTGGATTGCATCATCCCCCTGCCTACATGGTACTCCTTGTGACCGCCAAGTGGTGCCTGCTACCAGGAACGACCTTGGATAGTTATAAGATGTCTCTTAGAACCTTCTAGTCCCCCTTTTTGTCACAAAGAAAATCAATCACTTACCTGGGATTTGACCCAGTGACCTCTTGCTATAGAGACAAACTCTGGAACATCTAAGTCACGAGGAGTTTTTCTAGGTAGTGTTTGCTGTTTATACCATCCAGTTTGGACCAAGGGGACTTGCTTTAATGGAACACTGCATGCCTTGTCTATCTAGACCAGACTTAGGAGACTTATTCCAAGGGAGTAGTACATGCATAGTCCGTTTTATACCTGTCTAAATATCAGCTATGGACAAGGAGCATATCAGGTCAACTAACTCTCCCTTGTACCTCTGTGCATTAGCTGTAAGATATCTCCTCTCTCCAACATTCTTGGCCTTAGTCTTCTTCGGCTCCCTTGACCATACGGATGCCTCGAGTACCTACAGAGTGCAAATCGCTATGAAGGGCCTTCGTCATAAAATCAGCGAGCATCTTCTTGGTGTCCACATATTCTAGGTTCACAATCACCTTTGTGACCAGGTCACCTGAGTAAAGCTACCTAATGTCCATGTCTTTGGTGTGCCAGGAGATGACATCATCCTAATCCATTTTCATGGCACTCTCGTTGTTGACATGAACCTCTATTGCTTCTATTTGTGGCACTTTCATCTCGAAAAGTAAACTATGTAGCCAGTGTGTCTCCTTGCATACTTCTGACAGAGCAATATACTATTCCTCAGCGTTAGAAAGGGAGATACATTCTAGCTTTCTGCTTGCCCAAAACAGTGCACCACCATTCAAGAGTCACACAAAGCCCGAGGTGGACTTTCTTTCATCAATTCTTCCTCCCCAGTCAGCGTCTGTTTAGCACACCAGCCATAGCGGGTCAGATCCCTCCAAACAAGAGTCCCATGTGTCATGTCTTCTTTAGATAGAGTATAATGCGCTTGACTGCTTGCCAGTACCGTGGCCCGGGATTGGCCACAAACCTGCTCACTTTTCCCACAACATAATAAATGTCAGGGCGTGTTCCTACCATGGCAAACATGAGGCTACCAATAGCAGACTGGTAGGGAGTGTTCTCCATCTCAGGCAATTCTCCTTCTCTACTGGGACTCATGGAGGAGAGCTTGATGTCTGTTGTCATGGGTGTGCTGATGAGCTTGCACTCCTCCATGTTGTAGCGCTTGAGGACCTTCATGATGTACTTGGTTTGGTTCAGCTCGATGGTGCCTGTTGCTCGATTGGGGTGGACGGCTATCCCGAGGTAGAACTCGAACAGACCCATGTCCTTCATCTTGAACCTGTTGCTGAGATCTATCTTTGGCTTGTTCAACAGCTCGATCGATGACATGTATAGTGCAACCACCATCAAGCCTTGCTCGGCCTCCCACACATAGATACTAAGGTCATTTTGGCAGTGCGTGAAGGTTAGCACGACCATGATGCCGTCCATGTCCTTGTACCACATCCTTGGGGCCTGTTTCAGGCCATAGAGTGCTTTGGAGCTTTCACTCCCTCAGGCACTTCCATCAAAACTTCTTTGTCTAGCTTCCGGTAGAAGAAAGTTGTCTTGACGTCCATCTGGTGGACCTCCAGATCTTTCATAGCACCAATGTCCAACATGGATCTGACGGAGGCAAAGATAATGATGGGTGCGAAATTCTCCTCGTACTCTAGGAAAATCCCTTTGCAATAACTCCTGTCTTGTACTTGTCAATAGTACCATCCTGTTTGAACATTTTCCTGAGTACCCACTTTGACCCCACCACGTGCGCGTTTGGCCCCTTTTTACCAGGACCCATGTTCCGTTCTCTCCAAAAGATGCAACTTTGCTACTTTCTACCTCCTTCCGCGTGGCCGCATCTGACATGTTCATAGCCTCTGTTACGGTCACAGGCTCTCCCTGAGCCATAAATGACTAGCTGAGTCCAGTCCATTCGCACTCTCGACATCGTACTTGGGTGAAGGTGTCTTCTGGCGTGTACTACGTCGGAGTGTTGCCGGTAGTGCTTCAAGACTTTGTAGCTTCTGTTGCTCCTACGCTGCCAGTGATCCGTTGTTTGAGAAAGAGCCATCGGCCTCAGAGTTTGACTCAGAGGCCTCAGACAAATCAGACTCATTGTCAAAGTCCGTTGTCGTGTTAGCCTACACAGCCACTCTCCCTACAGCACCATCCTTCACTGGCACCATCTGCCAGTTCTCATGTACCCACTCTTGTGATTTAGGAACATGGACAGGATCAAGCTACTCTCCCTTTGCTAAGCGTCCTTTCTTAGAACTCGACATCTCGGCTCTTGATGAGCTTTTTAGCCGCTTGGTCCCACTGCCTGTATGCCTTGAGTGTAGTGTCTTATCGCACCATTACACACTTATGAGCGCGTGCATCCAGCTTGCCACTTCCTTCTCCTGCTCGGACCTTTTCCCAGGCAGTGGAGCATGTAGATGACGTTCTTGTTGGATCTGGAGGAGAGAGGGGGCCTTGGAGCAGCGAGCAAGTGTGATTGGAAGGGCATCACTTGTGCTGAAGAATGGTTGTTTAATCACTCAAAATGGTGGAGTACATATAGAGCTAGAGCTTGGGCAAGTCAGCCCTCTCACAAGCCACACCACTTAGCCATGGAGGCTAAGGCTCACACACTAGAGTCCATAATCTCACACAAGGGGGGAAATCAGCCTAGCAATGAGGCTGACCACTCACACACGACCTAGAGAGCTAGGGAATCCTCTCATGACACACTCATACTGGATATGTAACCCACAAACCCATGGAGAATCACCATGTGTCCATGGCTAGCACACAAGAATCTCACCTCACCTAAAAAGTAAGGAGAGGTACCTTTTTCCTAGTCACCACACTCTGACAAGGCAACCCAAGAATCTATGACCTTTTTGGATATTTCTCCCATCAGGTCTTGACCCTCGATCTCTTGCCTTTTTCTTTTCTCAGGCTAAGGCATGGAGCCATCGCCCATGGTCACCCGGATATCAGTGCTCGATGACCCCGGAAACTACGAAAATTCATATCTTCGAATCCGACCGTTGGATCGGCCTCAAACTTGGACCATAGATGTTTTGCCACCTGGTCTTTCGAATGGTGAAATTGCATTGACGATCGGAGCAGGCATCTGGTAGTTTCTTGGAACTTGCTCTTGTGGACCGGAAACTGAGCTGGATGGCTCCTTTCCCAATAATCTCCCACTTTGCCGCAGTCAGAGTGGGCTGAGTCCACATGCCTTCATGCAGAATTACTCCTTCTCACGGGTCACTGGCTTGGTGCAGTAATCAGCGACCTGCTTGCTGGTTGGAGTAACCTCCAGCTTGATAGCACCCTCCTGCACCATGTGCCTGATGAAATGATATGTGATGTCAATGTGCTTGGTGCGAGCATGGTGTTCAGTGTTCTTGGCGAGTGCGATTGCTTTCTGGTTGTCGACGCGCACAGGAACTGGAACTTCTCCACTCCCACTCATCTCTGCCATAGGACGCTGAAGCCAAACTGCTTCCTTGGCTCCAAAGGTGAGAGAGACATACTCAGCTTACTCAGACGTACTCAGCTTCCGTGCTTGAGGTGGCCACGACCACCTGCCGCTTGCTGCACAAGCTGATGGCCCCACCATTCATGAGGAACACATGTCCAGAGATGGACTTACGGTCCTCAGGGTTTGAAGCCCAATCTGCATTTGAGTAGCCGATGATGCTGTTGTCGTTGCCGTTGTAGGTGATGCCCATGTTGATGGTTCCAGGAAGGTAGCAGAAGATCCCCTTCACTGCCTTCTGGTGCTGCGATCCGGGATTAGCCATGTGCTGGCTCATAGCACTCACAGCCTATGCAAGGTCCGGCGTGGTTCCCACCATCAGGTACATGAGACTGCCAATGGTGCTCTGGTACTTCTGCCGCTCACTTGCATCTGCTTCTCCATTGAAGCTCACGAGGTACTGCCGCGTCTCCAGCGGCGTGCCGATGGGTTTGGCCTCTGCCATGTCGAACTGCTACAGGACGTCCTTGATGTACCAACTCTGCTGTAGCGAGATATAGCGTGCTTTGCGGTCACGCGTGATCTGGATGCCGAGGAAGTATGACACCTCCCCGGTATAAGACATTTGGAAGCGCTCCTGCATGGCCTCCTTGAACTCCTGTAGTGCAGACATGGTGTTGGAAAGGAGGAGCATGTCATCCACATAGACAATGATGATGAGGATCTCATGCTCATGCTGCTAGTGATACACGCTGTAGTCACACTCGCTGCGCTCAAACCCCATGCACTCAAACGCCGCATCCAACTTCTGGTTCCAAGCACGCGACGCTTGCTTGAGGCCGTACAATGACTTCTGCAGCTTGCAAACCATGTGCTCCTGGCCATCCATGACGAACCCCTCCAGCTGTTCCATGTAGATCTCGTCCTCCAAGTCACCATTCAAGAATGTCGTCTTGACATCCATGTGGTGAACCTCGAAGTCCTCAGCCGTTGCATGAGAGAGGAGCATGCGCACAGAGGTAATATTTGCAACAGGGGCAAACGTTTCTGTGTAGTCGATGCCCTCCTACTTTGAGTAGCCCTTGGCAACCAGTCCCGCCTTGCACTTTTCCAGGTTACCATCTGCTTCCCACTTCTTCTTGAACACCCACTTGCACTTGATCACCTTACGTCCAGGTGGACGCTTAGTCACCTCCCACGTGCCGTTGTCCTGCACACCTGTATCTCCTGTTGCACGGCTTGTGCCCAATCAGCTGCATCCGATGCAGCCATGGCCTCCTTGTATGACGTTGGCTCATCTGAATGTGCTGCAACTACAACCTTCATCGGTTCTTGTTTCTGCAGCATCCAGAAATGGCCTCGCTCACCAGGCTTGTAACGCACCCTATGAGGGTACCTGTGACCTGGTGTTGGAGCGTTAGCAGGCGGCTGGCGCGATACTGCTGGTACAACTGCTACTGCTGGTGGTGCTACATCTCCCTCCTCTGCTTCTGCCGATGAAGCTGTTTTGTCTACTACATCAGACATGGGAGAGTAGAGTGATTCTCCAACTGTCACAGTAGAGGTAGGATGAGGAGAGATTGGGTCAGGAAGGATTTCTGCTCCCACCGTCTCGTCAGCTGCTGGTTCTGCTACCTCTCCACAGACAATGTTGGTGCCGATGACATTGCTCTCGTTGAAGAGGACATCCCTGGAGATGATGACGTGGCCTGTATCCCTCTCGTAGAGGCGATAGGCCTTGCTTGCCACGTCATAGCGAATCATCATCATTTACGCACTCTTTGCATCCCATTTCTGCCGCTTCTCCTTCGGCACGTGCATGTGCGCCAGGCTGCCAAATGCTCAGAGATGACCCACGCTCGGTTTCTTGCCGAACCACTCCTTGTATGGCGTCATTTGCTCCAGCGCCTTAGTGGGACTACGGTTCTTGATGTAGACCGCAGTGCTCACGGCTTCAGCCCAGAAGTCGTAACTCAGCCTGGCCGCGTGAAGCATGGAGCGCGCCGACTCCACAATGGTACGGTTGGCATGTTTTGCTACACCGTTCTGCTGCGGCGACTACGGCGCGGTACGCTGCGCCTTGATGCCAGCTGCTGCGAGGTAGTTCTGGAACTCCTTGCTTAGATACTCTCCACCGCGATGACTGCGCAACGCCTTGATCTTCGTGCCAGCCTGGTTCTCCACCATGGCCTTGAACTCCTTGAAGCTGTCAAAGCACTGGTCCTTGGAAGGAAGGAAGTACACAGTGATGTAACGGCTGAAATCATCAATGAAGGTCAGGAAATACCTACAGCCTCCAAAGCTCTGGGTCTGCATCGATCCGCACCAGTCCGTGTGGACCAGCTCCAACATCTTTGCACGCTCCCTTGCTCCAGAGAACGCCTCCCGGTACTGCTTCCCCTCTAAACAGCCGATACACAACTGCTGCTCAAAGTTAGAGATGGTAGGCACGTCACGCACCATCTGCTTTGCTTGAAGCTGCTGCAAAGCGCGCATGTCAATGTGGCCGTAGCGCGCATGCCAGATCTCACCATCTGTCGCCTGCACCTCTGCTGCAAGACTCTGCTCACGCGGGATCTTGGGCGCCCTCAGCAGGCGGTGCATGTCGCCCTCCTACACCGACCTGGCCAACTCCTCTCCTGTATCCTTGTTGAGGATGTAGCCATAGTCATCATTGAAGACGACGCGCAGTCCTGTGTTTGTAAGAGAGGAGACTGAGAGGAGGTTGAATGCAACATGAGATACAAACAGCACGCCGTGGAACACTCCCACTTCAATGGCACGTGGGGTCTCCAACCACATCTCCACAATCCCAATCCCCTTAGCATGCACCACTCGATCATCACCCATAGCAATAGGACGAGAAGGGATGGACAGCAGCTGTGTAAACCACTCCTTGTGATGAGTGAAGCTCTTGGTACACCCTGAGTCCTTGTACCATGCGAGATCCACCTTCTGCACCTGTGACATGTCAGACTTCGCCATGAAGAGACGGTCGCGCACCTCCTTGGCCACATTCATGTTGCCAAAGTGGCGCACACCATCCTGGTTTTGCTGCTACTGCTGCTGCTGATGCTGTTGTGACTACTGCTGCTGCTGCTGCTGCTTTTGCTGTTGCTACTACGAT
>SZWC01002824.1:4956-26918 GCA_023375785.1 Penium margaritaceum | reverse complement strand
TTGTGATGAGTGAAGCTCTTGGTACACCCTGAGTCCTTGTACCATGCGAGATCCACCTTCTGCACCTGTGACATGTCAGACTTCGCCATGAAGAGACGGTCGCGCACCTCCTTGGCCACATTCATGTTGCCAAAGTGGCGCACACCATCCTGGTTTTGCTGCTACTGCTGCTGCTGATGCTGTTGTGACTACTGCTGCTGCTGCTGCTGCTTTTGCTGTTGCTACTACGATGACTACTACTGTTGCTGCTCCTTCTGGTCCCTCTTGAGCTTGAAACACTCCTTTTTGTAGTGTCCCTCTTTTTGGCAGTAGTGGCATTTGTCTTTCTTTCTGCCTTTCTGCTGCCCATACTGCTGCTGTTGCTGTTGGTTGCGTGAGCTCGTGGCAACAAAAGCTGCTTCACTACTGCCGCCGCCATTGCGCTTTGCTGCATTGCGACGCAATTCCACCTGCACCAGGTGTGTGTAGATGAAGTTGAGGTCGAGAGTTGGCTGGCACTCCAGTGTCTCTCGCACCGTGTTTAGCTGGTTGGGAGTCCCCTAAGCAAGAGGAGGATGAAACGCGTTTCTTCCACAGGGTTGCCGCCCGCTCTTAATTGCTTCGCCAGCTCCTTTGCCCTGTCCTGATATGCCTCCATCCCTTCACCACCCTGCATTTTCAGCGCCATCATCTTTTCCTCCAAAAGCATGAGGAATGCAGGATCCTTGCTCTCATACTTCTTGCACAACGTTTCCCACCCCTTCTTTGTAGTAGCCTTGTCACTCACCTACTGAAGATGCGGGTTGGAGTTGGTATTGACAAGCAACCTGTAGGCCTGCCTGTCCCTCTTTTTCCACTCCTCATACACCGCTGGTACAGCTGCTGAAGAACCCGCATCAGCTGTACCCTTTTGCGGAGTCTTCCTCGCCACCACCTGCGCTGCGGTCATGCCTTTTGCCTGTGGAACTTGAGCCGGCTCGTCGCCGCTCACCACCTCCCACAAGCCCCTCTCCTCCAAAAGGAGGCGGGTATAGATCTTCCAAAACGTGAAGTTGGCGCGTCCCTCCAGCCTCTCCAAAGGCTGGGCTGCTGTCACAACGCAAGATGCTGCCATTTTGAGCCTTGGTGATGCTCAGCGCTGCCCTTGGATGGCGGCCCTACCCCTGTTTCTGCTACTGCTTCTGCCGGAAATCTGTCTGACAGAAAATGGACTGTAGATGCCAGCAGACTGGGAGTTTTTAAAAGCAAAGACCACCACTGAAAAATTCAGCTGAAAACCTTTCAGATCGACCCATAAAACAGGGTTATGAATGGGAGATTTGAAAAGATATACCCTCTTGAAAACAGGGTATGCTTCTGCTCCTACTCCAACTCAGACCAGCCAGCTTGTAAACGTTGTTTCTCCTAAACGAATAAATGGAATGCAAATATTTTTGCACCAATGGAAAGCTTAGGAAAAATACTAGAATTTGCACATTCCACTTTTTAAATTTTACAAAGAAACAAGAGCGTTATGGTCATCACAAGGCGACGGTCTTACTCATAGAGTAGAGTGTAGTCCTGGCCGACCTCATTTTGAGCTTAACTCTCAATCCGACCGTTGGATCTTTACGATCTAGGGCTCGTTGGAAAGCTGGTCTTTTATACTTGACGATCTTGTGGTAGATTGTAAAATCTGGTGAAATTTTGACCCCAACCCCTCACTCTCAAAGTGACGGCCTGTGTTGGCTGAAAGTGGCAGAACTTGGCTCTGATCCCAAATGTTGGATCTGGAAGTGAGAGGGAGCCTTGGAGCAGCGAGCATGTGTGATTGGAAGGGTATCACTTGTGCTGAAGAATGGTTATTGAATCACTCAAAATGTTGGAGTACATGTAAAGCTAGAGCTTGGGCAAGTCAGCCCTCTCACAAGCCACACCACTTAGCCATGGAGGCTAAGGCTCAGACATTAGAGTCCATAATCTCACACAAGGGGGGAAATCAGCCTAGCAATCAGGCTGAGCACTCACACACGACCTAGAGAGCTAGAGAATGCTCACATGGCACACTCGTAGTGGACACATAACCCACAAACCCATGGAAAATTGCCATGTGTCCATGGCTAGCACACAAGGATCTCACCTCACCTAAAAAGCAAGGAGAGGTACCTTTATCCTAGGCAGCACACTCTGACAAGGCAACCCAAGAATCTAGGACCATTTTGGATGTTTCTCTCATGAGGTTTTGACCCTAGATCTCTTGCCTTTTTCTTTTCTCAGGCTAAGGCATGGAGCCATCGCCCATGGTCACCCGGATATCGGCGGTCGATGACCCCGGAAACTACAAAAATTCATATCTTCAAATCCGACTGTTGGATCGGCCTCAAACTTGGACAGTAGACATTTTGCCACCTGATCTTTCGAATGGTGAAGTCAGATTGACAATCGGAGCAGGAATCTGGTGCTTTCCTAGAACTTGCTCCTGTGGACCTGAAAATGAGCCGGATGGCTCCTTTCCCAACAATCTCCCACTTTGCCGCAGTCAGAGTGGGCTGAGTCCACATGCCTTCATGCAGAAGTGCTGCCTCTCATGGGTCACTGGCTTGGTGAAGAAATCAGCGACCTACTTGCTGGTTGGAGTAAACTCCAGCTTGATAGCACCCTCCTATACCATGTGCCTGATGAAATGATATGCGATGTCAATGTGCTTGATGCGTGCATGGTGCTCAGGATTCTTGGCGAGTGCTATTGCGCTCTGGTTGTCGACGCGTACAAGAACTGGAACTACTGCACTCCCTCTCATCTCTGCCATGAGATGCTGAAGCCAAACTGCTTCCTTGGCTCCAAAGCTGAGAGAGACGTACTCAGCTTCCGTGCTTGAGGTGGCCGTGACCACCTGCCGCTTGCTGCACCAGCTGATGGCCCCACCATTCATGAGGAACATATGTCTAGAGATGGACTTACGGTCCTCAGGGTTTGAAGCCCAATCTGCATCTGTGTAGCCGATGATGCTGTTGTCATTGCCGTTGTAGGTGATGCCGATGTTGATGGTTCCAGCAAGGTAGCGGAAGATCCGCTTCATTGCCTTCTGGATCTCCGGTCCGGGATTAGCCATGTGCTGGCTCATAGCACTCACAGCCTATGCGAGGTCCGACCTGATTGCCACAATCAGGTATATGAGGCTGCCGACGGCGCTCTGGTACTTCTGCCGCTCAGTTGCATCTGCTTCTCCATTGAAGCTCACGAGGTACTACCGCGTCTCCAGCGGCGTGCCGATGGGTTTGGCCTCTGCCATGCCGAACCGCTACAGGACGTCCTTGATATAGCGACTCTGTTGTAGCAATAGAGAGCGTGATTTGCAGTCACACGTGATCTGGATGCCAACGAAGTATGACGCCTCCCCAAGATGAGACATCTGGAAGCGCTCCAGCATGGCCTCCTTGAACTCCTACAATGCAGACATGGTGTTGGAAAGGAGGAGCATGTCATCCACATAGACAATGATGATGAGGATCTCATGCACATGCTACCAGCGATACACGCTGTAGTCACACTCGCTGCGCTCAAACCCCATGCACTGGAACGCCGCATCCAACTTCTGGTTCCAAGCACGCGACGCTTGCTAGAGGCCATACAGCAACTTCTGCGGCTTGCAAACCAGGTGCTCTTGGCCATCCATGACAAACCCCTCTGGCTGTTCCATGTAGATCTCCTCCTCCAAGTCACCATTCAAGAATGCTGTCTTGACATCCATGTGGTGAACCTCAAAGTCCTTAGCTGCTGCATAAGAGAGGAGCGTGCACACAGAGGCAAACTTTGTAACAGGGGCAAACGTTTCTGTGTAGTCGATGCCCTCCTGTTGCGAGTAGCCATTGGCAACCAGTCTCGCCTTGAACTTTTCCAGGTTACCATCTGCTGCCCGCTTCTTCTTGAACACCCACTTGCACTTGATCACCTTACGTCCAGGTGGACGCTTAGTCACCCCCCACGTGCTGTTGTCCAGCTGCGACTATATCTCCTGCTGCACGGCTTGTGTCCAATCTGCTGCATCCGGTGCAGCCATGGCCTCTTTGTATGACGTTGGCTCATCTGAATCTGCTACAACTGCGACGTTCATCTAATCTGGTTTCTGCAGCATCAAAAAATGGCCGCGCTCACCAGGCTTGTAACACACCCTAAGAGGGTACCTGTGACCTGGTGCTGGAGCGTTAGTGGGCGGCTGGCGCGGTGCTGCTGGTACAACTGCTGTTGCTGGTGGTGCTACATCTCCCTCCTTTGCTTCTGCCGATGAGGCTGTTGTATCTACTACATCAGACATTGGAGAGTAGAGTTATTCTCCCATTGTCACAGTAGAAGAAGGATTAGGAGAGAGTGGGTCAGGAAGGATTTCTGCTCCCACTGTATTGTCAGCTACTGGTTCTGCTACCTCTTAACCGAAAATGTGGTGCCGATGACGTTGCTCTCGTTGAAGACGACATCCCTGGAGATGACGATGTGACCTGTATCCCTCTCGTAGAGGCGATAGGCTTTCCTTGCCACGTCGTAGCCAATCATCAGCATTTGCGCACTCTTTGCGTCCCATTTCTACCGCTTCTCCTTGGGCACGTGCATGTGCGCCAGGCTGCTAAATGCTCGGAGATGACCCACGCTCGGTTTCTTGCCGAACCACGCCTCGTACGGCGTCATTTGCTCCAGCGCCTTAGTTGTACTGTAGTTCTTGATGTAGACCGCAATGCTCATGGCTTCAGCCCAGAAGTCGTAGGTCAGCCGAGCCGCGTGCAGCATGGAGCGCGCCGACTCCACAATGGTACGTTTGGCGCGTTCTGCTACACCGTTCTGCTGCGGCAAGTACGGCGCGGTACGCTGCGCCTTGATGCCAGCTACTGCGAGGTAGTCCTGGAACTCCTTGCTTAGATACTCTCCATCGCGATCGCTACGCAACACTTTGATCTTCTTGCTAGTCTGGTTCTCCACCATGGCCTTGAACTCCTTGAACCTGTCAAAGCACTGGTCCTTGGAAGGAAGGAAGTACACAGTAATGTAACGGCTGAAATCATTAATGAAGGTCAAAAAATACCTAGAGCCTCCAACGCTCTGGGTCTGCATCGGTCCGCACAAGTCCGTGTGGACCAGCTCCAACACCTCGTTCGCATGCTCCCCTGCTCCAGAGAATGCCTCTTGGTGCTGCTTACCCTCTAAACATGTCGTCCTCCTTCACCGACCTGGCCAACTCCTCTCCTGTATCCTTGTTGAGGATGTAGCCATAGTCATCATCGAAGACGACGCGCAGTCCTGTGTTTGTAAGAGAGGAGACTGAAAGGAGGTTGAATGCAGCATCAGGTATATATAGCACGCCATGGAACACTCCTACTTCAATGCCACGTGGGGTCTCCAACCACATCTCCACAATCCCAATCCCCTTAGCATACACCACCCGATCATCACTCATAGCGATAGGACGGGCAAGGATGGACAACCGCTGTTTAAACCACTCCTTGTGATGTCTGAGGCTCTTGGTATACCCTGAGTCCTTGTACCATGCGACATCCACCTTCTCCACCTGTGACATGTCAGACTTCGCCATGAAGAGACGATCGCGCACCTCCTTGGCCACATTCATGTTGTCAAAGTGGCGCACACCAGCCTGGTTTTGCTGCTTCTGCTGCTCCTGACGCTGTTGTGACTACTGCTGCTGCTGCTCCGTTTGCTGTTGCTGCTACGATGACTCCTACTGCTGCTGCTCCTTCTGGTCCCTCTTGAGCTTAAAACACTCCTTTTGGTAGTGTCCCTCTTTTTGGCAGTAGTTCCATTTGCCTTTCCTTCTGCCTTTCTGCTGCCCAGACTGCTGCTGTGGCTGCTGGTTGCGTGAGCTCGTGGCCACAAAAGCTGCTTCACTGCTGCCGTCGCCATTGCGCTTTGCTGTATTGTGACGCAATGCCACCTGCACCAGGTGTGTGCAGATGAAGTTGAGGTCGAGAGTTGGCTGGCACTCCAGCGTCTCTCGCACCGTGTCGTAGCTGGTTGGGAGTCCCCTCAGCAAGAGGAGGATGAAGCGCGTCTCTTCCACAGGGTTGCCGCCCGCTCTTAGTTGCTTTGCCAGCTCCTTTGCCCTGTCCAGATATGCCTCCATCCCTTCACCACCCTGCATTTTGAGCGCCATCATCTTTTCCTCCAAAAGCAGGAGGAATGCAGGATCCTTGCTCTCATACTTCTTGCACAACGTGTCCGACCCCTCCTTTGCACTAGCCTTGTCACTCACGTACTAAAGATGCGGGTTGGAGATGGTGTTGACAAGCAACCTGTAGGCCTGCCTGTCCTTCTTCTTCCACTCCTCATACACCGCAAGTACAACTGCAAAAGAACCCGTAGCAGCTGCACCCTTTTGCGGAGTCTTCCCCGCCACCACTTGCGCTGCGCTGATGCCTTTTGCCTGTGGAACTGGAGCCGGCTCGTCGCCGCTCACCACCTCCCACAAGCCCCTCTCCTCCAAAAGGAGGCGGGTACCGATCTTCCAAAACGTGAAGTTGGCGCGTCCCTCCAGCCTCTCCAAAGGCTGGGCTGCTGTCACAACACCAACTGCTGTTATTTTGAGCCTTGGTGATGCTCAGCGGTGCCTTTGGATGACGGCGCTACCCCTGATTCTGCTGCACCTTCTGCCAGAAATCTGTCTGACAGAAAATAAACTGTAGATGCCACGAGACAAGGAATTTTGAACAACGGAGCCACCATTGGAAAGTTCAGCTCAAAACCTTTCAGATTGACCCATAAAACAGGGTTATCAACAGGAGATTTGAAAAGATACACCCTCTTGAAAACAGGGTATGCTTCTGCTCCTACTCCAACTCAAACCAGCCAGCTTGTAAATGGCGTATCTCCCAAACGAATAGATGAAATGCAAAAATGTTTGCACCAATGGAAAGCTTAGGAAAAATACTACAATTCGCATATTCCACTTTTTGAATTTGACAAAGAAACAAGAGAGTTATGGTCATCACAAGGCAACAGTCTTACTCATAGAGAAGAGTGTAGCCCTGGCCGATCTCCTTTTGAGCATAACTCTCAATCCGATTGTTGGATCTTCGCGATCTTGGACTCGTTGGAAAGCTGGTTTTTTTAACTAGTACATGTTGTGGTCGATTGTCAAATCTGGTGAAAGTTTGACCCCAATCCGTCACTGTCAAAGTGACGGCCTGTGCTGGCTGAAAGTGGCAGAACTTGGCTCTCATACCAAATGTTGGATCTCGAGGAGAGAGAGACCCTTGGAGCAGCAACCATGTGTGATTGGAAGGGCATCACTTGTGCTGAAGAATGGTAGTTTAATCACTCAAAATGATGGAGTACATATAGAGCTAGAGCTTGGGCAAGTCAGCCCTCTCACAAGCCACACTACTTAGCCATGGAGGCTAAGGCTCACACACTAGAGTCCATAATCTCATACAAGGGGGGAAATCAGCCTAGCAATCAGGCTGACCAATCACACACGACCTAGAGAGCTAGAAAATGATCTCATGGCACACTCCTAGTGGTCAAACAACCCAGAATCCCATGGAGAATCGCCATGTGTCCATGGCTAGCACACAAGGATCTCACCTCACCTAAAAAGTAAAGAAAGGTACCTTTATCCTAGTCAGCACACTCTGACAAGGCAATCCTAAGACCCAGGACCTTTTTGGAAATTTCTCCCATGAGGTCTTGACCCTGGACCTCTTGTCTTTTTTCTTTTCTCAGGCTAACGCATGGAGCCATCGCCCATGGTCAACTGGATATCGGCGGTCAATGACCCCGGAAACTACAAAAATTCATATCTCCCAATCCGACCATTGGATCGGCCTCAAATCTGGACCGTAGACATTTTGTCACCTGATCTTTCCAATGGTGAAGTTGGATTGACGATCGGAGCAGGCATTTGGTAGTTTCCTGGAACTTGCTCTTGTGGACCTGAAACTGAGCCGGAAGGCTCCTTTTCCAACAGTTCTCTAGCTCCAAGTCTTTTACAAAACCATTCACGTTGATGCTGATGAACTTAGCTCCCTCACCTTGCGCATGGACAAAGCTGCTGTTGGTACACCTGAAGTGAAATTCAGTGTCCCTAATGGAGATGGACCCATCCTTCGCCCTTGGAGAGGGGTAGTTTGTGCAAGATTCGAGCTCGTAGGCTCCACGCTTGAGTAGTACCGCTCCCTTGGTTGCCGGCATGCTCTTAGCCATCATTTTTATCAACTCTTCATCCTTTCCTTTGCCCTCGTTTCTACCACCATGATCTCCGTTATCGTTCTTTGGAGCCATGCACTCCCGTGCCCAATGCCCAGGCTTGCCACAGTCATGGCATTTCCCAGGAGGCTTTGAATCATTTTCATAAACAATATTGCCTCTTTCTCCACCGCCACCACTTCCGATACTGCTCTGACAAGAAGAGGAGTTGTAGCCACGACCACCGTACTTTGCGGCCTCGTTGCACAATTACTCATATATTGCCTCATATTTCTGTTGGGAAAGGAGCCATCCGGCTTAGTTTCAGGTCCACAGGAGCAAGTTCCAGGAAATCACCAGATGCCTGCTCCGATTGTCAATCCGACTTCACCATTGGAAAGATCAGGTGCCAAAATGTCTACGGTCCAAGTTTGAGGCCGATCCAACAGGCGGATTGGGAGATATGAATTTTTTATATTTCGGGGGTCATGGACCGTCGATGTCTGGGTGGGCATGGGTGATGGCTCCATGCCTTAGCCTGAGAAAAGAAAAAGGAAAAAGGTCCAGGGTCAAGACCTCATGGGAGAAATATCCAAAAAGGTCCTTGGTCTTAGGATTGCCTTGTCAGATCGTGCTGACTAGGATAAATGTACCTCTTCTTACTTTTTAGGTGAGGTGAGATCCTTGTGTGGTAGCCAGACACATGGACACATGGCGATTCTCCATGGGTTTGTGGGTTACATAACCACTAGGAGTGTGCCATGAGAGCATTCTCTAGCTCTCTAGGTCGTGTGTGAGTGGTCAGCCTAATTGCTAGGCTTATTTCCTCCCTTGTGTGAGATTATGGACTCTAGTGTGTGAGCCTTAGCCTCCATGACTAAGTGGTGTGGCTTGTGAGAGGGCTGACTTGCCCAAGCTCTAGCTCTATATGTACTCCATCATTTTGAGTGATTGAACAACCATTCTTCAGCACAAGTGATGCCCTTCCAATCACACATGCTCGCTGCTCCAAGGCTCCCTCTCTCTCCAGTTCCAACATTTGGTATCAGAGCCAAGTTCGGCCACTTTCAGCCAGCACAGGCCGTCACTTTAAGAGTGACAGGTTGGGGTGGAACCTTCACCAGATGTAACGATCAACCACTAGAATTTCAAGTTCAAGAGACAAGCTTTCCAACGAGCTCAAGATCGCGAAGATCCAACTGTTGGATTAAGAGTTATGCTCAAAACGAGGTCGGACAGGGCTACACTCTTTTCTATGAGTAAGACTGTCACCTTGTGATGACCATAACTCTCTTATTTCTTTGTCAAATTTAAAAAGTGGCACATGCAAATTGTAGTATTTTTCCTAAGCTTTCCATTGGTTTAAAAGTATTTGCAATCCATTGATTCGTTTGGGAGAAACACCGTTTACAAGCTGGCTGGTCTGAGTTGGAGTAGGAGCAGAAGCATACTATTGTTTTCAAGAGGGCATATCTTTCAAAATCCCCTGTTGATGACCCTATTTTATGCATCGATCCGAAATGTTTTGAGCTGAATTTTCCAGTGGTTGGTCGATTTTTTCAAATTCCAAGTCTGCTGACATCTAAAATCCATTTTCTGTCAGACAGATTTCTAGGAGAAGCAGTAGCAGAAGCAGGGGTAGCGCCGCCATCCAAGGGCAGCGCTGAGCATCACCAAGGCTCAAAATGGCAGCAGCTGGCGTTGTAACAACAGCCCACCCTTTGGAGAGGCTGGAGGGACGCGCCAACTTCACGTTTTGGAAGATCCGTACCCGCCTCCTTTTGGAGGAGAGGGGCTTGTGGGAGGTGGTGAGCGGCGACGAGCCGGCTCAAGTTCCACAGGCAAAAGTCATCACCGCAGCGCAGGTGGTGGCGGGGAAGACGCCGCAAAAGGGTGCAGCTGATGCGGGTTCTTCTGCAGCTGTACCAGCGGTGTATGAGGAGTGGAAGAAGAAGGACAAGCCGGCCTACAAGTTGCTTGTCAACACCATCTCCAACCCGCATCTTCAGTATGTGATTGACAAGGCTACTGCAAAGAGGGGTGGGACACGTTGTGCAAGAAGTATGAGAGCAAGGATCTTGCATTCCTCATGCTTTTGGAGGAAAAGATGATGGCGCTAAAAATGCTGGGTGGTGAAGGGATGGAGGCGTATCTGGACAGGGCAAAGGAGCTGGCGAAGCAGTTGAGAGCGACCGGCAACCCTGTGGAAGAGACGCGCTTCATCCTCCTCTTGCTGAGGGGACTCCCAACCAGCTACGACACGGTGCAAGAGATGTTGGAGTGCCAGCCGACTCTCGACCTCGACTTCATCTGCACACACTTGGTACAAGTGGAATTGCGTCGCAAAGCAGCAAAAGTAGCAATCTCCACAGCAACAGCAGCAGCAGTTACAACAACGCCAACAGCAGCAGCAGAACCACACTGGCATGCGTTGTTTTGGGAACATGAACGTTGCCAAGGATGTGCGCGACCGCCTTTTCATGGCAAAGTCTGACATGTCGTAGAAGGAAAAGGCAGATCTGGCGTGGTACATGGACTCAGGGTGTACCAAGAGTCTAACGTACTACAAGGAGTGGTTCATGTAGCTGCTCTCCATTCCCCCCCGTCCGATTGCTTTGGATGATGATCGGGTGGTGTATGCTGAGGGGATTAGGATTGTGGAGATGTGGTTGGAGACCCCGCGTGGCATTGAAGTGCGAGTTTTCCATGGCGTGCTGTATGTACCTGATGCCACATTCAACCTCCTCTCAGTCTCCTCTCTTACAAACACAGGACTGCGCGTTGTCTTCGATGATGACTATGGCTACATCCTCAACAAGGATATAGGAGAGGAGTTGGCAAGGTCGGTGAAGGAGGGCGACATGTACTGCCTGTTTGGGACGACCAAGATCCCGCGTGAGCAGAGTCTTGCAGCAGTGGTGCAGGCAACAGATGGCGAGATCTGGCATGCACGCTACGGCCACATCGGCATGCGAGCCTTGCAGCAGCTTCAAGCAAAGCAGATGGTGCGTGACCTGCCTACCATCTCTAACTTTGAGTAGCAATTATGCATGGGCTGTTTGGAGGGGAAGCAGCACCGCGAGGCGTTCTTTGGAGCAGGGGAGCGTGCGAAGGAGGTGTTGCAGCTGGTCCACACAGACTTGTGTGGACCGATACAGACCCAGAGCTTTGGAGGCTTTAGGTATTTCCTGACCTTCATTGATGATTTCAGCCGTTACACTGCTGTGTACTTCCTTTCTTCCAAGGACAAGTGCTTTGACAGGTTCGAGGAGTTCAAGGCCATGGTGGAGAACGAGACTGGCAAGAAGATCAAGGCGCTGCGCAACGATCGCGGTGGAGAGTACCTGAGCAAGGAGTTCCAGGACTATCTCGCAGCAGCTGGCATCAAGGCGCAGCGTACCGCACCGTACTCACCGCAGCAGAACGGTGTAGCAGAACGCGCCAACCGTACCATTGTGGAGTCGGCGCGCTCCATGCTGCACGCGGCTTGGCTGACCTACGACTTCTGGGCTGAAGCCGTGAGCAGTGCGGTCTACATCAAGAACTGCAGTCCAACTAAGGCGCTGGAGCAGATGACGCCGTACAAGGCGTGGTTTGGCAAAAAACCGAGCTTGGGTCATTTGCGAGCATTTGGGAGCCTGGCGCACATGCACGTGCCCAAGGAGAAGCGGCAAAAATGGGACGCAAAGAATGTGCAGATCCTGATGATTGGCTACGACGTGACAAGCAAGGCCTATCGCCTCTATGAGAGGGATACAGGCTACGTCATCATCTCCAGAGATGTCGTCTTCAGCGAGAGCAACGTAATCCGCACCAACATTATATGTGAAGAGGCAACAGAACCAGCAGCTGACGAAACCGTGGGAGTAGGAATCCTCCCTGACCCAGTCTCTCCCGATCCTTCCTCTACTGTGACAGTGCGAGAATCACTCTACTCTCCCATGTCTGATGCAGTAGACACAATAGCCTCATCGGCAGAAACAGAGGAGGGACATCGAGCACTACCTCCAGCAGCATTTATGCCAGCAGCATCGCGCCAGCCGCCCGCTAACGCTCCAGTACCAGGTCGCAGGTACCCTCTTAGGGTGCTTTACAAGCCTGGTGAGCGTGGCCATTTCTGGATGCTGCAGAAACCAGAACAGATGAATGTCGCAGTTGTAGCAGATTCAGATGAGCCAACGTCATATAAGGAGGCCATGGCTGCACCGGATGCAGCAGATTGGGTGCAAGCCGTGCAGCAAGAGATACAGTCGCAGCTGGACAACGGCACGTGGGAGCTGACTGAGCGTCCACCTGGACGTAAGGTGATCAAGTGCAAGTGGGTGTTCAAGAAGAAGCGGGGAGCAGATGGTAACCTGGAAAAGTACAAGGCGAGGCTGGTCGCCAAGGGCTACTCGCAGCAGGAGGGCATCGACTACACANCAGATGAACGTTGCAGTTGCAGCAGATTCAGATGAGCCAACGTCATACAAGGAGGCCATGGCTGCACCGGATGCAGCAGATTGGGCGCAAGCCGTGCAGCAAGAGATACAGTCGCAGCTGGACAACGGCACGTGGGAGCTGACTGAGCGTCCACCTGGACGTAAGGTGATCAAGTGCAAGTGGGTGTTCAAGAAGAAGCGGGGAGCAGATGGTAACCTGGAAAAGTACAAGGCGAGGCTGGTCCCCAAGGGCTACTCGCAGCAGGAGGGCACCGACTAGAGAGAAGCTTTTGTCCTTGTTGCAAAGTTTGCCTCTGTGCACACGCTCCTCTCTTATGCAACAGCTGAGGACTTCGAGGTTCACCACATGGATGGAAAGACGGCATTCTTGACTGGTGACTTGGAGGAGGAGATCTACATGGAACAGCCAGAGGGGTTCGTCATGGATGGCCAGGAGCACCTGGTTTGCAAGCTGCAAAAGTCGCTGTACGGCCTCAAGCAAGCGTCGCGTGCTGGGAATCAGAAATTGGATGCGGCGTTGCAGTGCATGGGGTTTGAGCGCACTGAGTATGACTACAGCGTCTATCGCTGGCAGCATGGTCATTAGGTGCTCATCATCATCGTCTATGTGGATGACATGCTCCTCCTTTCAAACAGCATGTCTGCACTACAGGAGTTCAAGTAAGCCATGCAGGAGCGCTTCCAGATGTCTGATCTTGGGGAGGCATCATACTTCTTCGGTATCCAGATCACGCGTGACCGCAATTCACGCTCTCTCTTGCTACAGCAGAGCCGCTACATCAAGGATGTTTCGCAGCGGTTTGGCATGGCAAAGGCAAAACCCATCGGCACACCGCTGGAGACGCGGCAGTACCTGGTGAGCTTCAATGGAGAAGTAGATGCAGCCGAGCGGCAGAAGTACCAGAGCGCCATCGGCAGTCTCATGTACCTGATGGTGGCAACCAGGCCTGACCTCGCACAGGCTGTGAGTGCTGTGAGCCAGTACATGGCTTATCCCGGACTGGAGCACCTGAAGGCAGTGAAGCGGATCTTCCGCTACCTTGCTGGAACCATCAACGTCGGCATCACCTACAACGGCAACGACAACATCATCATCAGCTACTCAGATGCAGATTGGGCTTCAAATCCTGAGACCCGCAAGTCCATCTCTGGACATGTATTTCTCATGAATGGAGGTGCCATCAGCTGGTGCAACAAGCGGCAAGTGGTCGTGGCCACCTCGAGTACAGAAGCTGAGTACGTATCTCTCAGCTTTGGAGCCAAGGAAGCAGTTTGGCTCCAGAGTCTCATGGCAGAGATCAGTGGGAATGCAGCAGTTCTTGTTCCTGTGCGCGTCGACAACCAGAGCGCAATCGCACTCGCCAAGAATCCTGAGCACCATGCACGCACCAAGCACATTGACATCGCATATCACTTCATCGAGCACATGGTGTAGGAGGGTGCTATCAAGCTGGAGTTTACTCCAACGAGCAAGCAGGTCGCTGATAACTACACCAAGCCAGTAACCCGTGAGAAGCAGCAGTTCTGTATGAAGGCATGTGGACTCAGCCCACTATGACTACGGCAAAGTGGGAGGTTGTTGGGAAAGGAGCCATCCGGCTCTGTTTCAGGTCCACAGGAGCCAGTTCCAAGAAAGTACCAGATGCCTGCTTCGATCGTCAATCTGACTTCATCATTGGAAAGATCAGGTGCCAAAATGTCTACGGTCGAGGTTTGAGGTCGATCCAAAGGTCGGATTGGGAGATATGAATTTTCGAAGTTTCGAGGATCATAGACAGTCGATGTCTGGGTGGGCATGGGTGGTGGCTCCATGCCTTAGCTTGAGAAAAGAAAAAGGCAAGAGGTCCAGGGTCAAGACCTGATGGGAGAAATATCCAAAATGGTCCTTGGTCTTAGGATTGCCTTGTCAGAGTGTGCTGACTAGGATAAAGGTACCTCTCCTTACTTTTTAGGTGAGGTGAGATCCTTGTGTTCTAGCTATGGACACATGGCGATTCTCCATTGGTTTGTGGTTTATGTGACCACTAGGAGTGTGCCATGAGAGCATTCTCTAGCTCTCTAGGTCGTGTGTGAGTGGTTAGCCTGATTGCTAGGCTGATTTCCTCCCTTATGTGAGATTATGAACTCTAGTGTGTGAGCCTTGCCTCCATGGCTAGGTGGTGTGGCTTGTGAGAGGGCTGACTTGCCCAAGCTCTAGCTCTATATGTACTCCATCATTTTGAGTTATTGAACAACCATTCTTCAGCACAAGTGATGCCCTTCCAATCACACATGCTCGCTGCTCCAAGGCTCCCTCTCTTGTCCAGTTCCAATAATTTCAAATCTTTCTCGTTCCAACTGCCAAATACGGTGATCAGAGGACCCTTGCTTTCACATAGCGCCATGAGGAGGACCATGGCCTGTATGTTGGTGTGGATTTCTTTGTTCATTTGGGTCATTTGTTGTTGCAGTCCTTCAAACTTCAACTGGAAGTCCGGAATTGACCCTCCCTCACTCACTCTCATCAAAATCAGCTTTTGAAGGATGAAGAGGCGATTTGCAAGAGACGTTTATTGGTGTACAGATACAAGCTTCTGATAATTCTTTCATGCATGTGTGATACCTTGGAGGTGGACATGCTATGACTCATGGACTGATGTCACAAGAATCGTAAGAGCCATGTCATTCTTGACGCTCCACGTTTCATGTCTAGCATCTGTTTTTGGAGGATTAACCTCTTCACCAAGGAGTATCTTCAAGTAGCCACGCACCCTCATGACAATCTCAAATTGCCATTTCCACAAGGGAAAACCTAACTCTGTGAACTTTGACATCCCATCGTTGACCTGCTCAAGAAAGAGCATCACGGGTGACGTCATACTACTTCTCTATGTCTTTACTTTGTTAAGGCCGACGTAGGCTGATGTAGGCCGTTGTCTGCTATCGGTTTAGAATATGCAGATCCATTACTTACGCCTTAGCCATTGATCACGTGCAAAGAGAGAAAAACACACACTAGAGAACCCAAGGTCGTGCCTCCAAGGGCAGGTCTTATCATGGTTAGGGCCAAAGGATTGTACCTCCAAAGGCAGAGCTCATCCTTGGGCGTTCTTCGTTAAGAGCCATAACTCACCGTTGAAGCTGATCAAACTAATGGAGCAGATAGAGCTGACGCAGCTCATGCGCGTTGCAAGACAAACAGGGTTGGAAAGTACGTAGAAGCGTGCCTTACAACTAATCAGTGTGGTCGAATAGTCCTTTGCCAACTATCCTGAGGTAACGGACTAGAAAACAAGGCTGACACAATGGCACTTGCTGGCCGCTCCTAGTATAACAACTAAGAGGAGATGTTATGCTCATAATCACGGTTCCACACGGAGCAGTTCGTAGGAATTGTTGGATCTGGAGGAGAGAGGGAGCCTTGGAGCAGCGAGCACGTGGGACTGAAAGGGCATCACTTGTGCTGAATAATGGTTGTTCAATCACTCAAAATGATGGAGTACATATCGAACTAGAGCTTGGGCAAGTCAGCCCTCTCGCAAGCCACACCACTTAGCCCCGGAGGCTAAGGCTCACACACTACAGTCCATAATCTGAAACAAGGGAGGAAATCAGCCTAGCAATCAGGCTGACCACTCACACACGACCTAGAGAGCTAGAGAATGCTCTCATGGCATACTCCTAGTGGTCACATAACCCATAAACCCATGGAGAATCGCCATATGTCCATGGCTAGCACACAAGGATCTCACCTCACCTAAAAAGTAAGGAGAGGTACCTTTATCCTAGTCAGCACACTCTGACAAGGCAATCCTAAGACCAAGGGCCTTTTTGGATATTTCTCCCATCAGGTCTTGACCCTGGACCTCTTGCCTTCTTCTTTTCTCAGGCTAAGGCATGGAGCCATCACCCATGCCCACCCAGACATCGATGGTCCACGACCCCCGAAACTTCCAAATATCATATCTCCCAATCCGACCGTTGGATCAGCCTCAAACTTGGACCGTAGACATTTTGGCACCTGATGTTTTTTTCAATGGTGAGGTCGGATTGACAATCGGAGCAGGCATTTGGTAATTTCCTAGAACTTGCTCCTGTGGACCTGAAACTGAGCCGGATGGCTCCTTTTCCAACAGGAATCATTTCCTTCCACTATGTTTTAAGTAACTGGTAGCTTTCGAGCGAGGAGCTAACTCCTCGGGCTTACACCAACGAACACTTCTAGAGTGTCTGCCTTTGGTTTAAAACTCTGTTAAGAGTCTCCAAGGTACAATTTGTACTCAATGACATGTAAGTGACAGGTTTTTCTAGTCCTCAAGCCAGTCTCTAGGCTGGGCGCGCAGTGGTTCTTTTGATGAGCCACTTTCGGGGCAATCTGGATTGCATCATCCTCACTGCCTACATGGCGCTCCTTGTGACCGCCAAGTGGGATAAGGTACCAGGAAGGACCTAGGATTCTTCTGAGATGTGTCTTAGACCCTTCCTAGCCCCCTTTTGGTCACAAAGGAACCGTACTGTGCAGCTTAGGCTGAAATGTTAGCCTCACTACCACTGCAACGCATGACCTCATTGCGCAAGTACTCGGACACTGCCTCATACGTCAAATCCTCTTCCTTCCAACCGCCAAAGACGGTGATAAGAGTACTCAGTTTTCAAGTACCGCCATGAGGAGGATCATGGCCTGCATGTTTGTGTCGATTTCTCAGTTCATTTGGGTTACTTGCTACAACAGTCCTTGAAACTGTATCAAAAAGTCCGAAATCGACTCTCCCTCGCTCACCCTCATCCAAATCAGCTTTTGAAGAATGAAGAGGCGATTTGCAAGAGCCGTTGATTGGTGTATACGTGCAGATTTCTCATAAGCCTTTGAGACATGTGTGATACCTTGGAGGTGGACATGTTGTGACTCATGTACTGATGTCACAAGAATCGCAAACGCCATGTCATGTTTGATACTCCACGCTTCATATCGAGGATCTGTTTTTGGGGGTTCAACGTCTTCTCCATGGAACATCTTCAAGTAGCCACACACCCTCATGAATATGTCAAAGTACCATCTCCACAAGGGAAAACCAAACCTTGTGAACTTTGGCATCCCACCATTGACCTGCTAGAGAGTGAGCGTCGCAAGTGTCGTCATACTGTTTTTTTGCCTCTCTGTTTCTCTACTTTGTTGAGGCCGATGTAGGCTGATATAAGCTGTTGTCTGCTATCGGTTTAGAAGGCGCAGACTTGTCCCTTACACCTTAGCCATTGATCGCCTGCAAACAATGAAGAACACACACTAGTAAACTGAGGGTCGTGCCTCTAAGGGTAGAGCTTATGTTGGTTAGGGCCCAAGGGTCGTACCTCCAAGGGCAGAGCTTGTTGGGAAAAGAGCCATACGGCTCAGTTTCAGGTCCACAGGAGCAAGTTCCAGGAAAGTACCAGATGCCTACTCCGATCGTTAATTGAACTTCAACATTGGAAAGATCAGGTGGCAAAATATCTACAGTCCAAGTTTGAGGCCGATCCAACTGTCAGATTGGGAGATATGATTTTCCGAAGTTTCGGGGGTTATGGACTGCCGATGTGTAGGTGGCCATGTGTGATTGCTCCGTGCCTTAGCCTGGGAAAAGAAAAAGGCAAGAGGTCCAGGGTGAAGACCTGATGGGAGAAATATCCGAAAATGTCCTAGATTCTTGGGTTGCCTTGTCAGAGTGTGCTGACCAGGAAAAAGGTACATCTCCTTGCTTTTCAGGTGAGGTGAGATCCTTGTGTCTTAGCCATGGACACATGGCAATTCTCCATGGGATTGTGGATTATGTGATCACTAGCAGTGTGCGATGAGAGCATTTTCTAGCTCTCTAGGTCGTGTGTGACTGGTCAGCCTGATTGCTAGGCTGATTTCCCCCCTTGTGCCAGATTATGGACTCTAGTGTGTGAGCCTTAGCCTCCATGGCTAAGTGGTGTGGCTTGTGAGATGACTGACTTGCCAAAGCTCTAGCTCTACATGTACTCCATCATTTTCAGTGATTGAACAACCATTCTTCAGTACAACTGATACCCTCCAGACCCACATGCTCGCTGCTCCAAGGCTCCCTCTCTCCTCCAGATCCAACGAAGCTTATGCTTGGCCCTTGTTTGCTAACTGCCAACACATGCCATTGGAGCTGATAGAGCAGATGGAGTAGATGCAGCTGATCGAGCTGATGCTACTACAAGACATAGAGGGTGCAAGAGTACGCAGAAGGGTACTTTACAACTAGTCCGTGTGGGCCCTTAACCCTTTGTCAACCTGCTTGAGGTGATGGTCTAGAAAACGGGTTCTGACACAATGATTGCCGCCGACTGTTCTTGGAATTGGAACCAAGAGATGATATCACCCTCAGAGCCAAGGTTCTACATTGAGCAGGTCATATGAATCGTTTCCTTGCACTCTGTCCTTAGCACCTGGTCATTTTTGTGCGAGG
Source organism: Penium margaritaceum (assembly GCA_023375785.1). Taxonomy (NCBI): domain Eukaryota; kingdom Viridiplantae; phylum Streptophyta; class Zygnematophyceae; order Desmidiales; family Peniaceae; genus Penium; species Penium margaritaceum. Next base: position 7,900 of record SZWC01002824.1, on the reverse strand, counting down.
AGTAAACTCATGGGGCTTAGACCAACCTATTCTTGTTTAGTGTCTGCCTCTGGTGGATAACTCTGTGAGGAGTCTCAAAGTCAGAAACTGTACTCAATGACAGGCAAGTGAAAGGTTCTTTTAGTCCTAGAGCCAACCTCTACGCTAGGCGCGCAGTGCCTCCTTGGATGAGCCTCTTTGGAGGCAATCTGGATTGCATCATCCCCCCTGCCTACATGGCACTCCCTATGACCACCAAGTGGCGCCAGCCACCAAGAAGGACATTGGAATGTTCTAATATGTCTCTTAGAACCTTCGTGTCCCCCTGTTGGTCACAAAGAAAGTTAGTCACCGGGCTGGGATTTGACCCAGTGACCTCTCACTCCAGAGACTAACTCTGGGAAGTCTAAGCTACAAAGAGTTGTCCTAGGTAGTGTTTGCTGGCTATACTATCTAGATTAGACCAATGAGACTTGCTCCAAAGGAGCAGTGCATGCCTTGTCTTTCTGGACAAGACTTAGGGGGCTTAATCCAAGGGAGCAGTGCATGCCTACTCTGTCCTGTGCCTGTCCAAATATCAGCCATGGACAAGGAGTACACAAGGTCAACAACATGGTGATTTTCCATGGGATTGTGGGTTATGTGACCACTAGGAGTGTGCCATGAGAGCATTTTCTAGCTCTTTAGGTCGTGTCAGTGGTTAGCCTGATTGCTAGGCTGATTTCCCCTCTTGTATGAGATTATGGTCTCTAGTGTATGAGCCTTAGCCTTCATGGCTAAATGGTGTTACTTGTGACAGGGCTGACTTCCCCAAGCTCTAGCTATATATGTACTCCATCATTTTGAGTGATTGAACAACCATGATTCAGCACAAGTAATGCCCTTCTTATCCCACATGTTTGCTGCTCAAAGGCTCCCTCTCTTCTCCTGTTCCAACACTTGGTATCAGAGCCTGGTTCTGCCACTTTCAGCCAGTACAGACCGTCACTTTGAGAATGACGGGTTGGGGTTAAACCTTCACAGAAAGTTTTTGAGTTGCATTTTCTAGTGGTGGGCTCAGTTTTCCCATATTCGCAGTGTGCTTGCCTCTACAGTCCATTTTCTGTCAGACAGATTTCTTGCAGAAGCAACGGCATAAGGAGGGATAGCAGTGGTTCTCAGGGGCAGCACTGAGTATCACCAAAGCTCAAAAGGGCAGCAGCAGGCGTGGTAGCAGCAACCTAGACCTTGGAGATGCTGGAAGGACATGCCTACTTTATGCTTTGGAAGATCCGTACCTACCTCCTTTTGGAGGAGAGGGGCTTGTGGGAGGTGGTGAGTGGCGACGAGCGTGCTCCGCTCCCACAGGCAAAAGGCATCAGCGTAGGGGAGGTAGTGGCGGGGAAGACGTCGTTGAAAGGTACAGCACATTCAGGTTCATCTACAACTACAACGACAGCATATGAGGAGTGGAAGAAGAAGAACTTGTAGGCCTACAGGCTGCTTGTCAACACCATCTCTAACCAACATCTTCAGTATGTGAGTGACAAGGCCACTACAAAAGAGGGGTGGGATACGTTGTGCAAGAAGTATGAGAGCAAAGATCTCGCATCCCTCATGCTTTTGGAGGAGAAGATGATGGCGTTAAAGATGTAGGGTGGCAAAGGGGACTCCAAACGTGCTATGATACAGTGCTAGAGACGTTGGAGTGCCAGCCAACTCGACCTGGACTTCATGTGCACGTACCTGGTGTTGGGAAAGGAGCCATCCGGCTCGGTTTCAGGTCCACAAGAGCAAGTTCCAGGAAATTACCAGATGCCTGCTCAAATTGTCAATCCGACTTCATCATTGGAAAGATTAGGTGGCAAAATGTCTACGGTCCAAGATTGAGGTCAATCTAAGAGTCGGATTGGGAGATATGAATTTTCAACGTTTCGAGGGTCATAGACCATCGATGTCTGTGTGGCCATGGGTGATGGCTCCATGCCTTAGCCTGAGAAAAGAAAAAGGCAAGAGGTCCAGGGTGAAGACCTGATGGGAGAAATATCCTAAAAGGTCCTTGGTCTTAGGATTGCCTTGTTGGAGTGTGCCGACTAGGATAAAGGTACCTCTCCTTACTTTTTAGGTGAGGTGAGATCCTTGTGTCCTAGCCATGGAGACATGGCGATTCTCCATGGGTTTGTGGGTTATCAGACCACTAGGAGTGTGCCATGGGAGCATTCTCTAGCTCTCTAGGTCGTGTGTCAGTGGCCAGCCCGATTGCTAGGCTGATTTCCTCCCTTGTGTGAGATTATGGACTCTAGTGTGTGAGCCTTAGCCTCCATGGCTAAGTGGTGTGGCTTGTGAGAGGGCTAACTTGCCCAAGTTCTAGCTCTATATGTACTCCATCATTCTGAGTGATTTAATGACCATTCTTCAGCACAACTGATGCCCTTCCAATCATACATGCTCGCTGCTCCAAGGCTCCCTCTCTCCTCTAGATCCAATATTTGGTATCAGAGTCAAGTTCGGCCACTTTCAGCCAGCACAGGCTGTCACTTTGAGAGTGATGTTGGAAAGGGAGCCATCCGGCTCAATTTCAGGTCCACAGGAGCAAGTTCCAGGAAAGTACCAGATGCCTGCTCCGATCACCAATCCGACTTCACCATTAGAAAGATCATATGGCAAAATGTCTACGATCCAAGTTTGAGGCCGATCCAACGGTCGGATTGGGAGATATCAATTTTCGAAGTTTCGGGGGTCATGGACCGTCGATGTCTGGGTGGCCATGGGTGATGGCTCCATGCCTTAGCCTGAGAAAAGAAAAAGGCAAGAGGTCCAGGGTCAAGACCTGATGGGAGAAATATCCAAAAAGGTCCTTGGTCTTAGGATTGCCTTGTCAGAGTGTGCTGACTAGGATAAAGGTACCTCTCCTTACTTTTTAGGTGAGGTGAGATCCTTGTGTGCTAGCCATAGACACATGGCGATTCTCCATGGGTTTGTGGGT
>SZWC01002823.1:202649-215538 GCA_023375785.1 Penium margaritaceum | reverse complement strand
GTTGGGGAGACTGCGGGACGTGCAAGCTGACTGCAATATTCACAACTCGAGTATCACGCGCCCACCTATGAGCAAGGTGGCTGGCCGCGTGGTAGTGCAGCGCAGTGCCAGAGCTGCAACACGCTGGCGTGTGAGCTGTTGCCGCCGTTCGGTCATGAGCCACTGCAGCTTGGTGTAGACGACAGGGTTCCTCTGGAGCAGGTGTGAGGGTGTCGGGGCCCGGCTTCTGTATGTGTTTGTGTTTTGGAGTGGGCTGTTTGTGAATTGCGTACAAGAGGGGATGCTTGCTCACGGTGAGGGTGCCTCACAAGCACAACGGAGGCGTGGCCAAGCAGGATTGGCAGAGGACTGCGGTTCTCGGGTGGACTGCGGTTCAGCAAACATGAGGCTCCGGGTACGTTGGTGGCCAGCAAAGGGGGGCGGATGCTGCCAAAGATGTCTGCCAGTAAGGGCAGTCCCGAGGGGCAAATCTGTGAAGCTGTCGCGTCGTGAGCCTGACGGTTGAGGTTGGAGGGCAGTGAATTCCTGTAGGGTGTTCCTCGTGCAATCTTGTCTCCTGAATTCATGGGAGTTGTCGGATATGGAGGCCGAAAGAGTTATCTGTCAGTGGGTGGTGTGCCCAGCGTGCCGACAACGGCGCTGGGATGCTGGGTGTTGCACCCCGCAAGCTAACAGCAGTTACCAGCAGTTTTTTCGATAAATATGGGCAGCCCTGGCCAATGGGTTTGATGCCCATGCTGGGCAGGTGAGATAGCCAGCCGCTTTTCCTTTGTAGGTGTGACGAGGGTATGATATTCCTTGTTATGTGTGGGAAGTCTGTTTTACAGCCGCAGGCAGGTAGGGACATGTCTACTGATGAGCTGCTGAGGCTTCTGATATTGGTTCACGTTGTAGTGTATTCCCATGCCTCAAAGCATGGGACCACGTGGACTCCCCTACAAAGGTAACAGCACATGCATACAAGTTAAGTGACTTCCCATGAACATTATGCAATCCTGGCTACCAAGCTAGGAGGATTGGGGGCTGGCATAGCATGGCTCGATGTGCGGGATTTCACTGGTGAACAGAAGTCCACTTCATACCTGCGGAAGCTTTGTGTGACACAGTCTTTCCAGCACATGAATCCCTTACGTCAAACACGAATTCTGACAGTTAGAGGAGAAACTGTGGTGTCTGATGCCTTGAACTTGAATCTGAGGAAGAGTGGGAGAAGGTAGCCCACAATGTGTTGTGATATGTGTTGTCCACATCTATCCGGGCGAAAGTGTAACCTGCCACATGTGCCAAGCAATTTGCAATCAATCGCAGATTGCATGGATGTGTCAGCAAATAAAACGGGCATGTCCATTGTTAAGGAGCAGTTGTGGGGGTTCAACAAGAACAACCAGCTTTAAATGAACTCAAATACCTTTCTATGCACAAACGAATGAAGTGGAGACATTTCAAACCTTGACAAACTGAAGTTCAGTTTGTAAACGTTTTCTACTACATCCGACAATAGGTGATTAACTCTTCGTCCTTTATTGAAGTTTGTTGGCCACTCACAACTCTATGCCCCTTGTCTCCCACACTCTGCACACATGCATGTACAGATTGAGCGACAATGGCCCCACCTGGTGAAGCGTCAAACGTGCCCATCCTTACTGGAGCCATTGACGCCCTCAAACTGCTGCTGCTGCTGGACCCAGGAGTGCCCTCTGGCACAAAACATGGCCATTGCATGACTTTCTATGACTTTTTGTGATGCGGTAGATGCTTGGGCCCGTACATTCTCACTGTCGTGCCCTCCATCATGTTCTCTTGCCTTGTTATGGGGGAGTGGTCGGGCTCGACCCCTGGGTGGCGGCACTCATCCACCGGAGCGTGATGCTCGAGGTCGGTGAGTGCTTATCGGTTCTTACCTCGCTCGCCCCCCCTCACGTTTTTTGTCTCGTTTTGAGTGCAAGTTTTCTCTAAGGCAAGTTACCGCATCCATGGCGCATCTTGCATCCCGTTGCCCGTTGCACTCACCAGCCCCGCCACACATGGCTTAGCTAAGCAACTTCCTAGCAACTTCTGGTATCAGAGCAGTGAGAGTCCGCTCTCACCTCTCAATGGTCCTGGTTCTTGAGCTTACGCAGCCCACGTCATCTGTGGTCGCGCATCACCGCAGCGGCCCTCTCAGCTGGTCTCGGCCTCCACTCTCTACCAGTCCACAACAGCCGTCTACGTTGCTCTCCATGGCCACCCTCGATCGAACGAGGCTGTCCTCAGTATCACGAGGCCACGCGGGTGCTCTCTTACCCGCTCGTAGGTGCTCGGCGGCTCTCGCCGCCCTCGACTGGTTGCCCTTCTATCGGCCCTCGACTGTTCTCGCAGCTGCACTCAGCCACTCCACTCTCTGCGCCCGCTCTCGGGTGCCACCGGATGTCCTCAGTCGCCCAGAGCTTTCGAGTGCACCTCCCGCCTCATCTCTGATTCTTGGCGGGTCCTAGCTGGTCCCCACTCTCCTCGAGTGTCGCCTATTCTCAGTCACTGTCGCAAGCCGTTCTCAACCGCTCTATCCATTCTCTGCGGTCACTTTCGACTGCCCTCGGCTACCCTTGGGTATCTGTGACTCTCGGGGTTCCCTCTCGCCCCCTCTCGGGTGCCCGGAGGCTCTCCTTACCTCTCACCCGTTCTTGGGCATTCATCACCCTCAAGTGCTCTTGCAGCTGCATGTGAACCGTCTCCTCGCTCTCTGAGGTTGCTCGCCACTCTCGGCTGCCCTGCAGCCACAGCAACCACCCTGGATTCACCACCGTTTGACGGACCCCCCGACGAGGAGCTTGATTCCCCTCGCACTGCAGCACACCACTCTGACCACGGGTGGGAGGACCTTCGAGTTTACGACCCTCCTACTCCTCCAGACGACGACACACCACTTTGGTTTCCCATGCTCGATTCCTCGTACTGGCGAGAGGATCTGGAGAGGGAAGCAGCTGCAAGACAGGAAGAGATCAACCGACAAGTGTACACTGCGGACGATTTGCCACCTTCACCGCCTCCTACCTCAATCATGCAACCGCAAGCCGGCACTCCACCATCTACTGTTGCATCCACCTCCAACGCCACTGCCGGTTCGTCCCCGCTACTGCTGCATCTGCTGAACCAGCCCCAACACCGGAGGTCCCAGGTGTCATCCCCGTGTTCCGGTTCACACAGATTCTATCGGCCTTGCGGGGGCCATTCTTCACGCAGCAACAGGGGCCGCAGCAACCTTCGCTGCCACTACCCGTGCGTGCAAGGCTCCCACCCAGACTGCTGTGGGCCGTGCAGCAGACGCCTACGCACACTCAGCAGCCTCTCTTACGCTTCTTGCCGCCGCCGCAGCAAACATCGCCACTCAGGTCACAGCAGCAGTAGCCGCCGTCGCCACCGCTGCCTCATCTGCCGCTGAAGCCATTGCAGCCTCTGTCGGCTCAATCCGCGCCTCCACCGCAGCAGCAGTCCTGACCCCCACAGGTGCTCCTCGAGAGCTAACTCCACACGGCACCACAGGGGTCCTGGTTGCATCTGCATCTACGGCAGTAGCTGGAGCCACTTTCACTGGCCTCCTGTGCCTGAGTGTGGCAATTGCAGGGTGGGTGGCAGTTCTCTTCTCCTCAACAGCGGCTATGGTGGCTCCTCTCCTCGCCCAGCTGCCCCGTCACTAGCTCGGTGAGCCCATCCCTCACTCTTCACCTCACACTCACCTTCCTCTCTTTTTCATTTGTGTTTGCATTCTTGCACATGTGTTCTTGCTTGCTCACTATGCCTGGACCAGAGGACACTTTAGAGGCCCTCCAGGCTGCCCTCAGAGAGGCGCAGGCTGAGCGCCGTAAAAGCGCAGGATGAGCTTCATCATGAGCGTGAAGCACGTAAAGCGGAGCATGAGCTAGCGGCCACAGTGGCCGCGTTGGTCCTTGAGCGTCTCCGCTCTGTCCCAGCCTTCGCTGCGGTCCTCCCTGCTGCGCAGTCAGGGTCTGCAGACTCATCAGCTCCACCTGTCGGTGGCGTTGCCAACTCCTCCTCTCCTTCTCCCTCAGTTGTAGCGGCCTCTGCTCGTGCACTCCCACCAGCGCGGCAGAAAGATTTTGAGACGCCGCCACCTCAACTCACTTCAAAGCTCACCTTCACATCTTGGGAGACGCGCTTTAGTGCGTGGGCTCAGGGTGAGTTGCTGTGGGAATATTACTCGCCTGCCAAGCCGCCTTTTGTGCCTCAGCCAGCAGAAGCTGCCCGTGCTGTGCGGGCCCTCATCAACTCTGGCCCCAAAAATCTTCTAGACGACATTAGTACGTACAACGCAGACCCCATTCGCAGCACCAATGCAGATCCAGTGGGTGCCTATGCGCTCATCAGCCGTCGCAAAACTGTCAGTGTGCATGCTGCCCAAAGCGCACTCACTGTTCAGTTCAACACATTGCAGATGCGAGCGGACGAGACGGCAGATGAGTATTGGGCAACCAGTCTGCGCTTGCTCTGTGACCTTGGCAGGGCCGTGCCCGGCCCTCTTTCCGCATGTCTGTCCATTGTTGCATGCCTCATCCCTGAGCTCTCTGACCTGTATCTCCATGTCTCCCAGGCAGAACTCGTGCGCCTTGCCTCTGCACCCATCCCCGCTGACTCCCCATCGGGGATTGGTCTTCTCTTTGACTTCACGGCCTCGCGTCTCACCGACTGGTGGAACCCCTTGTAGAACAAGCGCATGCATCGCGCTGACATTGCTGCTGTCACTACCTCTTCACCCTCCTCTTCTGTTGTAGTGACTTCCACATCCTCCTCTTCTCAAGCTGCCGCCACCTCCACTCAGGCTTCCTCTCGTGGGGGGGGGGTGGTGGCTCCGGCTCCGGCCGTGGTGGTGGTCGTGGGGGAAAAGGGCGTGGGGGTGGTCGCGGTGGCAAGAACTCNGCCTCGCGTCTCACCGACTGGTGGAACCCCTTGTAGAACAAGCGCATGCATCGCGCTGACATTGCTGCTGTCACTACCTCTTCACCCTCCTCTTCTGTTGTAGTGACTTCCACATCCTCCTCTTCTCAAGCTGCCGCCACCTCCACTCAGGCTTCCTCTCGTGGGGGGGGGGTGGTGGCTCCGGCTCCGGCCGTGGTGGTGGTCGTGGGGGAAAAGGGCGTGGGGGTGGTCGCGGTGGCAAGAACTCTGTCTTCCTGTCACTGAGGTCACCTGTTGGAACTGCGGCGCCACTGGCCACTCTACACCCAAATGTACTGCTCCCCGCAATGATGTGTGCCTTGCTTCCTCTATGCGTGCCCACTGGGCTCGCACGGGCGTCACCGCCTCCTCCGTTGCTGCCGCCATGGCAGTCACGTCTTCCTTATCCGCCTCCTCTGCCTCCGTCATGTTGACTACGCTCGCCCCTCTCCAACCGGCACCACCTGCGCCCAGTCCCTGGGGCTGGGTTCCACCTCCTTCTGGCCCTCCTTACCACGGGCCACCGTCATCACAGTACTCCGTCTCCCACTGGGCTCGCGACGATGGCCACTACTCCGACCGATTGTCTCACCGCTCTTCAGAGCGTTCCTTTGACCGCCGTGACGAGTAGCGTCACCTCGAGCGTCGGCTGGCTGAGCTCCTTCACCTTCGCTCTCAGGAAGGTGAGGGTGTGAGTGGCCAGTCCCGTGTGTCTGTGTGTGAGTCGGATGTAACTCTCCGTGGGGCTTCCTCTGGGAGTGTTCAAGGGGACTTGCCTGATGATTGTGCTTGGATTGAAGTTTGGCAGTCTCACACGCTCCCCTCACGTCTATGTCATTCTTTCTCCCCTACTGCCCGTGGTACTGTGGCTGTTTGTTTGATTCTTCCTTCCACTCTTGCTTCACCTGGTCTCTTGATCAGTGATTCAGGGGCCACACATCACATGACCTCCTGTCGTTCGTCATTTGTCTCCCTCGGGCCTGTTCAGTCTGTGCGTTCTGTGCGAACTGGCTCCGGCCAACTTCTCCCTGTTCAAGGTGTTGGTGTCGTCCGCTTTGTAGGTCCCGGGGGCAGTGTCTACCTGCCCGACGTCTTGTACGTTACTGACCTTGAGGTCAGTCTTCTCTCTGTGACCACCCTTGACGATCACGGCATGGACTTCTCGTCCAGCCGCGGCCTTGCCTCCATCTCTCTCCACTCTTCTGGCCGTGTCGTTCTTTGTGGTGTGCGCTGCGATCGCTTGTTCCGTGTGCCGCTCTCGTTGCCATCACCTTCCGTTGCCTCTACTTTTGTTCACGTTACTCCTTCCCTGTCCCCTGATCATGCTGATCTCCTGTATCATTGTCTCTATCACATTCACACTGCCTCAATCCAGCGCCTTTTTCGCCTTCAGCCTGCACACGGCCTTGACCTTGCCACTTTCTCTCCTCCCTGCACATCCACCTGCCTTGACTGTGTCCATGGCAAGATGCATCGCTCCCCATTCTCCACCTCCGAATCCACTACCTCGCACCCCCTGGATCTGGTGCATGCCGACGTCATGGGGCCGTTGCCCCACGACTTCCTTGGTGGGATTGGGCGTTACGTCCTTTGTCTCACTGATGATTACTCCCGCAACCGCTGGGTTTTCGCCCTACGGCACAAGAGTGAGGTCACCGACGTCCTTGAATCCTGGCTCCCACAGGCGGAGCGGGCTTGTCTTCGGTCCTTGCGCGTGTTTTGCAGCAACCATGGTGGGGAGTTCTTTGGTCCCACGTCTCGCTTTCTTGAGTCCCGTGGTGTGCGGATTGAATCCTCTGCTCCCTGCACTCCACGAAAAAATGGTGTGTCTGAATGCTGGAACCGCACTCTTGCTGATGGTGTTCGCTCTCTCCTCTCTGCCTCCGGTCAGCCCCCTCTCTTCGCCTTTGAAGCCATGTCCTACATGACTTGGATCTGGAACCGCATCCCGCATGGCCCTCTTCCACACAGTGTCACCCCCTTTGAGCGGTGGACTGGCCGGCGTGCGAATTTCCGTCTTGCCCGCGTTTGGGGTTGTCTTGCCTCCGTATGGGTGCCCGCCGACCTCTGTGACGGTAAACTGTCCCTTCGTGGTCGCGTATGCATCTTTCTTGGTATCTCCCCCTTCTCCAAAGCGTGGCGCTTCTAGGATCCATCCCGCTGCCGTGTCATTGAGTTTCGCGATGTCCTCTTCTTTGAACACCTGTTCGAGCGAGACTCGCCCCACTTTGGTGGGTCCCTTTCTCCGCCCTTGCGGGATGGGGGTGGTTCTTTGCCCTTTGGGCTTGCTGTTCTCCCCTCGGGGCATCCCTCGGTCCCCTCTGTCTCCTCTTGACGAGCAGAGTTCTCCCTTGTCTACGATCCCCTCACCGGATTCATCTCCCCCCACAGTTTCATCCAGTCAAACCCCTGGATCTCCTACCGCTGTCTCTCCCGCAGTTTCGTCCTCTGCTCCTCCTCTTGGTGCCACCTCATCGCCTCCCCTTGTCGCCTCAGAACCGTATCCTGGCTCTTCTTCTCTACCTGAACCGTCTCGTTCCACTGCTCCCTCCTCACCTGCGCGTGCTCTGTCTATTCCCCCAGTCTCACCTTACACACGCGATGGGCGTCTCCGGGCCCTTCCCTCTCAGTCTCATCCTGTCATCTCTAGTGACCCCGGCCTTCGTGCTCTTGGTCTCACCACCTTCGCCCTGTCTACAGCAGCGTCTGTCATTCACCCCAGCACTGCCCTTGGCTACTCTCTTGTCGAACAGGAGTTCCACTCAACTCTGTCCTCGTCTGTAGCTGGGTATGTTGCCTCGTGCTTTTCTTCTGTCGGCCTCTCTCCTCTTCCTCCTGAACCACTGACTGTACAGGCAGCCCGTACAGCCTCGGACTCCCCATTGTGGGAGCAGGCCATGAAGGAAAGCAGGCCGAACTCAATGCACTGTCGGAGCACGGTGTGTATGAGCTTGTCGATCTCCCACCGGGTCGCAAGGTAGTTGCTGCCAAATGGTTGTACCGTCGTAAGTTGAATCCGGATAACACAGTTGAACGATACAAGGCTCGTCTCACTGCCAAAGGGTTCTCTCAGATCCCCGGTGTTGAATTTGATGAGACCTTGCTCCTGTTGGTCGCTACACCACTGCCAGAGCCCTTCTCAGTCTCGTCGCTCAGCATGACTGGGAGCTTGAGCAGATGGATGTCAACAATGCCTTTCTCCACGGCAAGCTGGATGAAGAGATCTACATGGTACAGACACCCGGCTTCTGTGATGGAACCAACCGGGTGTGGTGCTTGCGCAAGGCCCTCTATGGTCTCAAACAGTCTCCACGGTGTTGGAACCAAGAGATAACATCCACCCTTGAAAAAGGGGGTTACAAGCAGAGTGCCATGGATCCTGCGTTGTTCCTCAGCCCCCCCACCATACCACTCGTTGCCATTCTTGTCTACGTGGATGATCGTCTCATTGCCTCTCCCGATGCTGCGTCTGTTGCGGCTGCCAAGACTTTGCTTAAGGCAACGTATAAGATGAAGGATCTTGGCCCAGCTCGTGTCTTTCTGGGAATGGAGCTAGAACGGGACCGTGCACGTCGCACCTTGTATGTGCATCAGGCTGCATATGTTCGTAGCCTGGGGGAGCGCTTCGCCCCGCTCCTCATGTCCATCCCCACGGCGTCCACTCCCATGACGCCCGCCGGTCAGTCTCTCCTGAAGTCCCTTGAGTTGTCCAAGCTGGAGGAGACAGTCGACGTGACTGACTACCTGCGTGTCATTGGCTCCTTGATGTACCTAGCCACAACCACGCGTGCTGATGTGGCATTTGCTGTGAACTTTCTGTCCTAGTTCTCTCAATGCCCTCGCGAGCGTCATCTTGAGGCAACATTGCGGGTAGTGCGATACGCGCTCTCTACCCCTTGTGTGGGATTGTACTTTCGTGCACAACCGTCGGTCGTGGTGGACGGCTTCACACACAATGACTGGGCGCATGACTCTGATGCCCATAGCCAAAGAGGGTACATCTTTCTGGTTGGTGGGACTGCAATCTCCTGGAGGAGTGGCAAACAAGGATATGTGGCTCGTAGCACTGCTGAGGCTGAGTATGTTGCTCTTGGTGCAGGCACATGTGAGGCTGTCTGGCTGTGTCGTCTGCTGCAATGGTTGCGTGTCCCCATCCGCTGCATCACTCTACACTGTGAAAACCAAAGCACAAAAGCCATTGCTGAGAACAGTGGCATGCATCACTCACGCACGAAACACATCAATGTGGAGCATCACTTTGTTCATGAGTGCATTGCTGCAGGCATCGTCCAGGTCACGTGGGTGGACACCCGGTCACAAAGAGCTGACTTTCTCACTAAGGCCCTCAGTCGAAATGTCTTCAAAAGTGCTATTCATTCTGTGGATCTCATATGTCCGCATGATCTAGGTTGATTGTCTCTGTCCTTTGTTCTTCACCTCTCGTAATCACCTATTGTGGTCCTCTCATGCGTGTGTGGGTTGCTTGTCCGCGGGTCGTGGGGGAGTGTTGAAGTTCGTTGGCCACTCACAACTCTATGCCCCTTGTCTCCCACACTCCGCACACACGCATGTACAGATTGAGCGACAATGATCTCACTTGGTGAAGCGTCATACGTGCCCATCCTGACTGGAGCCATTGACGCCCTCAAACTGCTGCTGCTGCTGGACCCAGGAGTGCCGTTTGGCACAAAACATGGCCATTGCATGACTCTTTTTGACTTTCTGTGATGCGGTAGATGCTTGGGCCCGTACATTCTCACTGCCGTGCCCTGCATCATGTTCTCTTGCCTTACTTGTTCTGGGGGAGCTGCATGTTTCCCGGGTGCTGATCCTCAGGGGGCCACCGTGCCGGTCTTGGCCGTGCAGTGGTGAGAAGCCGGCCTCGGATTATTCCGAGTGGTCGGGCTCGACCCCTTGGTGGCGGTACTCATCCACCCGAGCGTGATGCTCGAGGTGGGTGAGTGCTCACGGGTTCTTACCTCGCTCGTCCCCCCTCACATTTTTTGTCTCGTTTTGAGTGCAAGTTTTCTCTAATGCAAGTTACCGCATCCATGGCGCATCTTGCGTCCCGTTGCCCGTTGCACTCACCAACCCCGCCACACATGGCTTAGCTAAGAAACTTCCTAGCATCTTCACCTTCTATTTGATGTCCACATTAACTGGCTGCACGTATCCAACAACGCTGTCTAGTCCTAAACAAGCATTCTTCGTGTCCAGTGGTCATGGCCCGGAGTTGTCACGCAATGTGGCAGGGGAATGACGTGTTGTGCATAGAAACTAAGGTTTGGCTGCTAAACTGAAAAGTTTGCTTAGAAAACGATGTTCATTGTAGCTCTTTCTTGAAACATTGCTCATAGTCAAAGTGAAGTCACGGCGAAGAGTTTTTGTGGCGACTTCACTTCCGACAGCTCGTTGTCTCTACTCTCTTGCTTGCCACTTGCAAAGTGGACCATGCGAGATTTTCTCGAATTAGAGCAAGATCGAGACGAGATCGAGACAAGAAAAATGAAAATTGGTACGAGATCGAGACTTTCTCGTCCACTGTATTGGGGGTGAGACATCTCGTGCCGAAGTAGAAAAAAGTGAGTTCGAGATCAAGAAATCTTGTCTTGATCTCTATTGAACAACCCCACTTGAACCCGATTTGCATGCTCTGCATTGTGTGTCCAACGATTGATGCCGGACATGTGCATGTTACCCGTTGTAGCATCCGGCTCAAGATTTCGCACCTCTACGTTTAGACGATGTTGCGTATGGATGACTGTGCACAAAGTTATGGGCAAAACAATGCTTTTGGGCCGATTTCAGGATAAACTAACACCGTCGCGTGCGTCTCACACCGTGCGCCAGAACAGGTGTTTCTGCTGTGTGCTTGTCCAATGTCATTTTTTTAAGCTATTGGAGCTAATGAGACTTTGTGCGTCTCCATAGCCTAGCCCTTGCTATTTCTTAGACTTGCTTGCTTGCTAGTGCGCCAACTGACTGGACAGTGTCGCCACGTTAGCAACACCAATGCTAGGAAGCTTCACACCATTTTCTCATGGTATCAGAGCAACGAGTTGTCCCTCACTGAGCTGTGCAGTAGAGATGCAGCAGTGGAACCATACGTGAGAGTCACAGCTGAAGCCATGGTCTTGGGAGGACCCACAAATGACCCGCCATAGCAAACTGTAGCAGTGGAGAGGCCTTTGCAACCGTATCGCAACACCACCACCTCGGGGCAGCAAAGGGTTGCTCAACCCTCTCGAGCAGCAGTTGGGGCACGTGATGTTGCAAAGGGATGCATGAACCTTCCTAGAAGCTTCACTCGGGTCGTAGCTACCACTTCCCCCCGGACGTGAGAGAGCGCGACTGCCCTAAATGACAAATGTTTTGGTGTAGGAGGACTCCTTAGAAAGGTCTTGCGATAACCTATCTATCACATCCAATCTTGCCTCATTTGTAGGTTGTAGGATCCAGGAAAAAAACTCTCAGATCTAGATCTTTTCCGGATTTTGTGCAGAAGAGAAAAACGTGACATTTTTTTACCTTTCACGGTTTTCTTGCACAAACATACCACCATTACATTGAGCATCATTTGGCACATAACTGCTCCAAAGTTCGCTTTATTTGGACAACCTTTATGCTGATCTCAACATTGTAGGTGATGAGATGACCACCACTACATGGCCAAATTCATGGCTGAAACATCAATTTTTCTTTTCCATCGTTCCATCTTCTTGAGAAACACCAAGGGTACTTGATTCTGACAACATTGACGCTCGGCCCATACTGAGCACCACCGATGGCGCCGGTTTGTGACAAGGCCAAGGGGCTAGGAGACCCCACATATTCCTCCGTTTTGGGCATCATGGTCCATGGTTGTAGTCATTAAAAAATAATGAGCTTCGTTGGACGTAGGATGAGATGTGTCGCCAGTAGCAGCATCAAATCGATGTGCTATAGGAGATCGTAGAGTTATTGAGGAGTCTCTAAGAAGACACCAAGAGGACTTGCTGGAGCTACACATCCATTCAGCAGTATACACCTTATACAACAACACTACCTCAGTACCTTTCATCACGAGTTGACACTTGAGATGAGGAGGAGATAGAGGATGAAACACGTGGGGATGACATTCATGTCCTTGAGGAGCGTATTTGTGAGCTGTATCTGGGATCGCAACATCTCACCCCGTCACCTTCACGTCGTCACGACGAGCCACATCATTAGTGTTCACATTTGGTGGCGAATCTCTGAATGGTAGTCTTCCTGTACCTCGTTCATCATCTCCCGAGCATGAGGTCGCCCTCCCCACAGAGCGACAACTGGAGGACTTTGAGACACTTCCATCCCGTTACGGTTGCGACGAGGGCTTTGATTGCTAGGAGACCTTGTTTCAGGTGTGGGTTGACTCTGATGTTGTATGGACCTACTACAACAGCCAATACCAGACCCACGGTGCTCACCAAGTCCAGCCAATAGCAAGAGCAGTGCGTGGTCCGCTCTGTTCCATGCCGCAAGAGACTATGGCCTACTTCTGCCCCTTGTTTGGTGAGGCCGAGATCAGTACTGGAGCCTATTCGCACTAGGACTGGGAGTCGGCCATGACACTGCTCGCTGCGGAGACCCATGCGAGGAGGGCATCTCGACTTCGTGAGTTCTACTCCCTCTGCCAGGGTTTCATGGAGCTCATAGCAAACTACTAGAAGCGTGCCATGCACCTTTACACGCACCATGAGATTGGTGGGGGGACACAACTGTGGGAACTCAATGCCATCATGATGCGGCCACACTCGGACCACGTGAAGCTCTTTTCGGGCTTCGACCGTGTGGCCCTCTCTGAGTTGTTGGAGTTTCCACGGCTATTTCCTTGGCCTCATCACTACTTTCTCCAGATGTCATCAGCTCATGAGGCTACAGTTACTTGTGAGCAGAGTCCACTTGTTGGAAGAGTGACTGCGACCCCTCCTACGCCTCT
>SZWC01002823.1:187721-202000 GCA_023375785.1 Penium margaritaceum | reverse complement strand
ACACACACACACACACACACATACACACACACACACACACACACACACACACACACACACACACACACATGAAAACACACACAGCGGATGTCCTCCAGTGACATACGGATGGGTCGCACAGCATCCACAATTGTAGCAGACAAAACTGCTTGGTGATATGGACTCTTTGGATCTCATATTGTGGAGCCTTTTCAGCTATTAGGGCTTCGTACTCAGGGAGGTACGAGTGTTTTGTCACAGCTGGATGGTCCCTAGACAACTTGTCCTACGGTGTCTGTTGCCCATGATGATACTTGTGGGGGAGCTCAGTCGGCTTGTGATGAGGATGGGCCCAACAGTACCATCTGGCTGGACGAGTCACAGGTCCTTGCTGCTTGTCGTTTTCTCGAGTCCTTTACTTCACGTACTACTGAGGCAGAGTGTCCTGTGGCATGTTTCTTAGTGTCGACGAAAAGCCGTGAGCTGAGTAGCACCTGGATCATTGACTCTGGTACAACCAGTCATATCGACCAATGAATTCTTTGTGCTCGATCCGGCTACGTCTTAGTGCTTTCCGTTGTGACTGTGGCGGCTAGTTTACGGGGTGCACTGCCCGCTTTTTTTCCTCTCACAAAGAGTGTATGGAGCCAACGACTCCTTATATATCCCAATAGAATGACGTTTACGAACGGAAGAGCTGCACCCTTGCTAATGTAGTCTACACGATTCTCACTGATAGGACATATTCATTTTTTCCCCCTTCAAGGCCATGTATTACATGACATGGATCTAGAACCATGTTCCTCACGATCCTCTCTCTCATCATATCACCCCCTTAGAGTGCTGGTTTGACCACTAAGCTGACTTGTTGTTGTCCAGCTACCGGATGGGATTCAAAATGGCAAGCCTAGTCCTCGTGCTCGTATCTGTTCCCTTCTTGGTCCCTCTACCTTGTCCAAGGCTTGGCAATTCCGAGACACTGACCTATGTTGTGTCATTCAGTCTCGTGATGCCCTCTTCTTTGAGGAAGTCTTTCCTTGTGACTAGTTCTATCTATCGCCACCCTCCTCTCGACTTGTCTTGCATGAGACAAATTGAGATTGTCTTGTGTCATGCGGTACAGGACAACGAGACAAAAAAAACCGAGACACTCGAAGTGGAGACCGGTCTCGATCTTGATTTAACTGCACTACTCAGAACAATAAGCCCCATTTGTCCCTACCACGGAACAATAAGCCCCATTTGCCCTTGCCTCGGAACAGTAGGTCCCATCCACCCATGTATGGCAACAATTAGCCCTATCCGTCCCCCTGTTTTCACCGTGCTCAAATAGCGACGCATGTTGTTGCTCAAGCATACCAAAAACAGGCATTCGGTGCTAGAATGCTGTCCTCCATCGCGGCCGTCGCGATAGAGGGCCACGGTAGTGTTGAGGGGTTTGGGGATTGCCAGCCGACGTCTGTCAGTCGCCACTTAATCAACCGCCACCCCCTCCTCCCCCGCCTCTTGCAGCCCAGCAGCCCACCCACCCGCCAGCCGATCGAGGCCCTCATCATTGACGGCCACGATCGAACGACCAATCAGTGAGCTGCCAGGAGGCGGGGGGAGGGAAAATAGACTAGGTCTGGCCCTCTTCCCTTATGCAGCTGTGTAGACGATAGCTCTATGGTTTGCACAAGACTGACGACAGTCAGAATGGAGGAGTATAGTGTGTGTAAGTGAGAGAAGAGCGAGAGAGGAACTACCGGGTGGAGCTCGCAATCCAAGCCCAACAGTCGGCTGGCGAGTTGGAGCTCGACGGCACTCTCTCGAAATGCACGGGCATAAACCCTTTCGCGTCCCACTTACTCACAACCTAGGTTTTTTCCTTAAATCTTCCTATCCAAACTACCACGACACCACAATTAGTACCAAACTAGGTCACTGAGCGACTGCAGTTCAAACAAGAACAAGTACAAAAGTGGATTGTTTTCAAACAACGTATGAGCGCTTCCATGAGGGAATCCAGCACCCATGGTGAAGGTGCGAGCGTATCCGGTGGTTGGCTACAGCTGCTTGGCAGCTGCCAGACTCGCGTCTTCTCCCCCAGTCTTGAGTTTCCGCCGTCTCATCTGGGGTCTGCAAGGCAATGGACGTGAGCCGAGAGGTCACAGCAAGCTATGTACACAACATCACTCCCCCATGACCGCATTGAGTACAGGTCCACGGACGTAACAACACTGATGAAAGTGGCGGCACAAGCACATCAATGGTGAACGACAACGGATAGAACTCAAGAGCAGAGGTCAGTCCACAGTACAGGCAGGGTAAAATCCCAGAGAACATACAGTCACAAGAACCTTTGTACGGTTGATGGCCTTTGTCAGGAAATCAGCCAGCTACGAGTCGGTGCCGACCCCAATGACCTCTATGTCACCTCGATCTACCAGATCTTGGATGTAATGGTACTCGACGTCGATGTGCTTCGTGCGTGCATGGAACACACCCAAGTTCTCCGTGATGGCCTTTGTGCTCTCGTTGTCATGTCGAAGTACAAAAAGGGGCATGGACTTACACAGTCAGTCCATGCCACAGACAGTCAGTCAGACCTACTAACCACACACTCTCGATCACACTCACACCCAGAGCAACATACTTTGCTTCTGCGGTGCTACGAGTGATGCAGACGTGCTTCTCACTCCACCATGAGACGACAGTTCCTCGAATGAGGAAGATGTATCCAGTGCGACTCTTGCGGTCTGGGCTCCATGCCAAGTCACTGTCTTTGTACCCGTCGAGGACCACAGAGGCTTGCACTCGGTAGTGAAGTCCAATGCGGACGGTGGACACGACGTACCGCACACACCGGACAACATCCTCCAAAATTCCGACTGTGCGATGACACCGTGTGCATGCCACCAAGTAGTTCACCAAAATGCTCCCCAAGAGTGAGAGCGTACCACTCCTGATGGACCGGGAGTTTCTACTGAGTACGATCACACACAATCTGCATGCCTAGGAATACTGCAGCCTCTCCCAAGTCCTTCATTTTGTATGTCGAATGCAGAAATCCCTTGGTTGCTTCGACAGCCTTCAGATCGGACGAAGCGATCAGAAGGTCGTCTACGTAGACCAGGATGACCGTGAGTGACGTAGGAGTCAGGGAAAGAAAGAGCAATGGGTCTGTCAGACTCTGGGCTTAGCCGGTTCATAGAAGCCTGCCAGTGATCTTTTTGTTCCAGCACCTAGGTGACTGCTTCAAGCCGTATAGTGTCTTGCGTAGCCGCCATACAAGACCACTGTCATCCTCAAACCCTAGAGCCTGGGCCATGCAAATCTCTTGATCCAGCTTACCATGTAGAAATGCATTGTTGAAATCCATTTGGTGGAGTTCCCATTCGTGTTGGGCTACTTGGGATAACAAGCCTAAGGTCTTCGCCATGCGTCTGACTGGTGCGAAGGTGTCAGCTAAGTCAATCCCTTCCACTTGAGAGAATCCCTTCGCTGTCAGTCGCGCTTTGTAGTGGTCGAACGAGTTGTCAAGCTTAAGCTTCTTCTGCAAGACCCACTTAGCCTGAACGGCCTTCCGTCTGCGCATTAGGTCTACAAGCTCGTAAACCCCATGTTCATTGAAGGCTGCCAGCTCAACCTCGCACGCTACGCGCTAGAGTGTTGCATCGGGACCGGCTAGGGCCTGCTGCAATGTGCTGTGATCTGGCGTCACTCCCACCACACTAGGGTCTGGGGCCACGACATCTCCGCTGTGTGTGGCCAAAGCATAGGCCATAGACGGTAGGCCAACACTGACCGTGGCCTCTGCGGATTTGACTGCGAGTTGGCACTTGTGAGCAAGGAGCATGAGGCCTGTCTCACAGCCAGGGTGGACTTCAGTGAGCCCCTGTGCACTAAGGCCTATGACTCTCATGCCGGGGTCCCCACTGAGCATAGTAGGAGTAAGGTGTGGGCAAAGGTTCCCGCCCTCACCTCGTCTGTATGGTTCTGGTGACGATGCATCAGGAACCGACATGACCGGCGATGCGTCTGGTGGTGCTGGTACGTCGACTGGGGAGACGGAGGAGGGTGACGACTTAGGCAACTTGTCAACCCGCGCTCGCGTCACAAGTGGTGACGACGTCAACAAAACTCAGGCCTTTGCAGGTGATGCAGGTGTAAGTGACGCGGGTGACACAAGGGACTCAACAGGTGATGCCGGTGTTGGGAGGGCAGGAGGGGATGACGACACAGGGGACATAGGGGGTAGCGAAGACAACGCGGGTGATATGGACATTGCAGGTGAGTTAGCTAGTGTGTGGGATGGTCCAGTGGTGCCCAAGGTGACGAGGATATCGTCATTGGTCAGTCCACCCTCCCTCGTGTGAGGGACCGCACCACACCCACGGGAGTGCGACTACGGGGTTCCACCAACGGGCAGATCATGGAAGGAGAGGCGCTCGAAGAGTATAGCGCCTCTAGACTCTACAATGTGCCACTGACTGGGGTCCCATAACCGCTTGGCCTTGGAGCGGGAAGCCACGTCCACAAACGCGTAGACGTGTGGGTGGAGAACGTGGACCCCTGCTATTCTGGTGTAAACAAGACGCAAGCAAGAGATCCCCAAACACGCGTGAGCCGGAGGTCGGCACTACGCCCGGACCACAGTTGGTACGGGGTGTGTGTGTTTGGGAGGGGGCTGTGAGGGATCCGGTTCTAGACCCATGTCATGTAGGCCATGCCCTCAAAGGCGAATGCTTCTGGCATACTGTTGTCCACCCGCATTGAGTGAGCCACATCCTCCATGGTATGGTTCCAGCGCTCAGAGATGCCATTCTGCTGGAGCGTGGCGGAAGCGGAGAGATTGTGAGGTACCCCCACATCGTCAAGATACTGGTCCTCGTCCCCCATGAACTCACCGCCCCGATCAGAGCCAAAATTTTGGAGGGTATGGCCGAACTTGTATTCAACCATGGCAAGCCACGTGCGCACGGCGAGTGCACCATCAATTTTCAGGCGTTAACTAAAGATCCACCGCATGCGGATAAAATCGTCCGTGATCGTTAGGACGTACCGTCCTCTGTCATCCTGGAACTCCACGGGAGGGTTTTCAATAGATTAGAGTGAACCAACTCGAGGGGTTTTAAAATCCGTGAGTCAAACAGAGGGTATGTGGCACGGTGCATCTTACCTTGGGTGCATTGTAGGCAATCGGTCTTAGGCGGTGCCTCAAAGGACGCTGCATCAAGATCAAGCTTGGGTTGAGTGCAAATCAGATGATCAAAAACTTCTAAGTGGACATGACACAAGTATTTGTGTAGTAGGCACTGGTGCTCAAGAGACAGGGTGACCGTCACAAACACTCGTGCAGTAGGGGATTGAGTGGTAGGGATGGACGCGAGGCAGTAAGAGACATGGTACAAGACTCCAACTACCTTGCCACGGAGCACTACTTCAGCGGTGGCACAAACAGAAACGGTAGCATCCGTAACCATGAATGTAATATTGAGACCCATCCGTATGCAGGCACGTCCAGACAGCAGGCTGAGTTCTCGATCTGGCACATGCAACACGTTTGAGATGTAAAAAAGCCCTGACGGCCCATGGAATTTCACCACACCCTCACTCTGGACAGGAACCTCATGCCCAGCAGCCGTCCGCACAAACCGCACAGAGCCAACATGACCAAGCACAACAAAGTCACGGTGACGACATGTCATGTGATGGGTGGTACCTGAATCTAAGATCCAGGTGGCGCCCGGCACACTGTGTGGCGAAGTGAGAGAATAGCTGCCTATAGTGTAGGCAGTGGACAGAGGTTACTCAACAGATGACTGGTGAGCTACAAAGGCAGCATGTGCTTGCAACTCATCAAGCCATGGCAAGTCATCGTGACTTGTGCAGATAGCAGGAAAAGCAGTGGACAGACCAGTGTTAGCGCGTGTGATGAACAACTTCACAGACTCAACATCGCACTGTGCCCCACCTCCACCATCCCGACTGCGCGTCACGGACTCGACAATACCAAAAAATGGGACCCCTCGGCTCAGGCAATGCACTCGCACCTCCCTGAGTGGTGAGTCGTAGGAGGTGGTAGAGCTCAGCGATATCACGACCCTGTATTACGAGCTGCTACTCCAGAGATGACAGGTCGCCTGAATCGTCTGTGGATGCATCGGCTACTGATGTAGGCAGTGGATTGGTCACTGTTGTGAAATTTGCAGAGGCGCGCTCACGCTGATCGAACGCCTTTTGTAGGCCTTGCACAATCTTTGTCCAGTTGTTGGGGAGCTTGCACTCCGTGTAGCGGTGTGCTCTGCCACAGTTGTACCACTCCCACTAGCGCCCTGGGGTCAACTTTGGAGTTTCTTGTCCCTTGGCATCCTTGCCATCCCACCTGTTGTTCCTTCCCGTCTTCCCCTGTATTGCTGCAGTTGCCGCTGCTATAGTTAACGCGGTTGGTTGTGATGATTGGCGGGTAGAGGGGGGAGGTACGTGTTGCTTGGCTTGCTGTGACGGTTGCGGCTGACGCACCATGACGGGCGTCATTTGCTGGTCAAACTCCTATCACGTGCAGCAAATGCTCTGTGGCCCAGGACAGCAGGAAGCCTCTGTCGGCCATCTCTTGGACACTCTTTTGGCTGAAGTTGTCGAAGGTTTTTGCGTAATTGTGCCCAACACCAATCCGGATGGTGTTGAATGCCATGCGCTGACCCGGCCCATTCTTTCCAAGGGCCCTATACAGCCGCATCACCCGCTGCCAATAGTCAGCCAGGGTCTCATGTGCACCTTGTCGCAAGGAGTTGAAGTCCGAGAGGTGCTATGAAGTTGTTTTAATGGTCACGCCTTCAAAGAGAGTGGTTGCCAGCTTCCAGGCAACACGCGGGTTTGTCCCATTACCGGTGTGGGGATCACCAAGGAAGGGATCAAAGTCGAGGGTGTACTCCTCTGAGATGGCCTTGAGGAGATCATAGGTACCACGAGCAGCGATTGTCGCCTGTTGATGATACATAATCTGATACAGACTGGTTTAGTAAGGGTACACCCCCTCGCTGAAAGCCCACATGTGGAACCGCAAATCCCAGGTGGTGCAGCTGTCTTCCTGTCGATAGGCGGAGGATCAGTCTTGAACTACTTGGGGGGCTTTGCCGTCGGCAGAGTTGCCAGGACGGTTCGCTCGACCGATGGTGACAGGGGATCTTCCCTGAGTCCCAGGCTCATACGGAGCATCTGATCCTTCAAGGAGGTTGGGTCTGTGATTACCCTAAACGTGTCGCTTAGGCCTGCCTCACCTCGCGGTGCTGCTTTATGCGCTGAGCGATTCTTACGCCGTTTCTCCAACCGTGTGAGGTGCAACCTCAAGAATGCCTTCCTTGTTTTTGGCGTGTGAGTCCGACTTGGGCAGGTTGTTGGACGGCTCAACATCGAATGCTCCTAGAGCCGCATCAACGCTAGCCATAACTGCGCTCTCGACTGTCATGTTGCCCTTGCGTATGGCATTGCAAAGTAGCTTTTTTTGACGCTCCTGTTGATGCTCCTGCTGCTACTGTGGCTGGACCGCACCTCAAAAGGAACAGATTGGCCATTTGCTTGGCCGTCTGTCCAGCCTGCTAAGCGTGCTGCTTGCGCAGCTCACGTAGGCCACGTGCCAGCGCACCAGGGCTAGACGGGGATTCATCTTGCGTCATGCCCAGGGTATTGCCAACCACGACAGAGGTGGCAATGCCAGCATCCATGGTGGAGCTGGAGTGCATGGGGACTGCATGGGGTGTAGCAAGCTGAGATTGCTGCTGATGATGCTGACGTTGGGTGTTAGACACTACCAAAGTTTTGTATAGCATTTCCCCTGTCCCAGTGGGCGTGGGATCTGTGTCGAGGCCTTTCTAAGCCTGGGACCCGTTGATGACCCCCCCCTACGCTGCCGGATATTTTTTGGCAGAGTTTCCCTTGCCCCAGAGGGCGTGGGATATGCATCGAGGCATTTTTCAGCCTGGAAGCTCTTGGTGGACCCCTACACGCTGCCAAAAACTTTTCGGTAGCGTTTTCTCTACCCCAGTGGGCGTGGGATATCAGGGGAAGGCCGCGAGAACAATTGTGGGTACCTTATCCGACCCCACCCAACCCAGGAACACAGGGGAGCCCAGTCACCAGGGGGAGGGGAATACCACAGGAGACCTGACAACAGTGTCCCGTCACCCACTGCTATAACTGTTGCTGCTGCTTTCGTTGCCATAGCTGATAGACAGCTCAACATCGAATGCTCCTAGGGCCGCATTGACGTCAGCCGCAATTGCGCTCTTGACTGTCATCTTGCCCTTGCGTACGGCATTACGGAGTAGCTTCTGCTGACACTCCTGTTGCTACTGCTGCTGTTGCTGCTGTTGCTGCTGTGGCTGGCTGGACCGCGTCTCGAAATGGTTTGAACAAATCGGCCATCTGCTTGGTCGTCTGTTCAGCGTGCTGAGCGTGCTACTCGCGCAGCTCATGTAGGCCACGTGTCAGCGCACCAGGGCTAGACGGGGATTTGTCTTGCGTCATACCCGGGGTGCTGTCAACCACGGCATAGGTGGCAACGCCAGGATCCATGGTGGAGCTGGAGAAACCGACTCCGGCGGGTGCGTGCTTGGGCAGAGGACTGCATGGGGTGTAGCAAGCGTAAACTATTGCTAATGATGCTGACATTAGGTGTTGGACGCAGCCAAAATCTTCTACAACGTTTTCCCTGTCCTAGTGGGCGTGGGATCTGCGTCGAGGCCTTTTTCAGCCTGGGATTCGTTGATGACCCCCCCCCCCCCCTCCGATGCCGAAAAGTTTTTGGCAGCGTTTCCCCTACCCCACTGGGCTTAGGATATGCGTCAAGGCCTTTCTCAACCTTGGAGCCGTTGGTGGACCCCCCACGCGGCTGAAAACGTTTCTGTGGCGTTTTCCCTGCCCCAGTGGACGGGGGAAATCAGGGGAAGGCCGCGAGAACTACTATGGGTACCTGATCCGATCCCACCCAACCCAGGAACAGAGGGGAGCCAAGCCAAGAGGGGGAGGGGAATACCTAAGGAGACCTAACAACAGTGTCCCGTCACCCGGTGCTGCAACTGCTGCTACTGCTACCGTTGCCGTAGGTGGTGGGTCCGGCTGTTGTGGATGGCTACTGCTGCAGCCTGATGCGCAGACCTGCTGCGGCTGCCGCTTGCTACTGTGGCACTTGGTGGTTGCTGCGGCTCACTTCCACAGCCACACTCCTGCCCGGTGTTGCAGCTGTTGGCAGTTGCTGCTGCCCGGTGGTGCACGCCGCTCCTGCTGCGGGTGCTGCTCTCCACTGCTAGCAATGCCGCTGCCAATGCGGTCATAGCAGTCAGCATTGTGGCTGCTGCCCGCTGCTATAGCCTATGGCTGCTACTGCCACTGGCTGTTGTGCCTTGCCACTACTGCAGCTGCCTCTCCGTGCAGCTGCTGCTGTTGTTTCGGGTGCAGCAGCTGTCACTGCGACCGCTGCCCACTACTGCAGTCGATGGCGGCCGCTGCCGCACGCTGCTACGACCCGCAACACCTGCTCCTAATCCGCTCAGCTGCCACTACAGTTGATGCTTGCGTAGATGTTGTTGCAGCTGCTACTCCGCGCAGCTGATGCTCTACGTAGCCGTCGCTACGGTTGCTGCTCAGGGGGCCCTCCCAGGATCGAACTGCGCATCAGACGTGCAGTTCCGGCAGTCACAACAGAGGAGTACAGTGTGCGTAAATGAGAGAAGAGCGAGAGAGGAGCTGCAGGGTGGAGCTCGCTATCCGAGCCCACCCGTCGGCCGGTGAGTTGGAGCTCGCCGGCGCTCTCTCGAAATGCATGGGCAGAAGCCGTTTCAGGTCCCACATGCACAGAACATAGGTTTTGTCCTGATCTGTGCCCATCCAAACTACCATGGGTCCACAATTAGCACCAAACTAGGTCACCAAGCAACCGCAGTTCAAACACGAACAAGTAGAGAAGTGGATTGTTTTCAAACAGCGTATGAGCACTTCCATGAGGGAAGCCAGCGCCCATGGTGAATGTGGGAGTGTATCCTCTGGTTGACTAGAGCTACTCGGTAGCTGCCGGACTCGCATCTGCTCCCCCAGTCTTCAGTGTCCTCCGTCTCATCAGGGGTCTATAAAGCAATGGACGTGAGCCGAGAGGTCACAGTATGCTATGTACACAACATCAGGGGGAGGGGTGGAGAGGGGGAGGGGAAGGGACTTCGTCAAGGATTCTGGCTGATGGGCATCGGCCGGAATCCCGCCTCCAAAAATGGAGAATCGAAAAATCCCCATTTGTGCTCTTTTGCATTCTCTCAGCTTTATGCCCTCTATTGACATACAAATTGTAGATAAACCCACCCCCTAATTACACCCGGGGTTTTGTGGTTCGGAATAATTCCCTTTTACCCACCATCTGAGTGTTGGCTTGCCCAAATACCCACATTTTTTAATCATTGACCACCATACCCACAAAGTGTGAATAGTGACTAACCGTGAATGCCATGCCCACCATTTGAGAAAACATGCACAGAATCCCAGTATTTTAATCACATTTTCTCACCGAGTGGGGATAACGTACATATCTTTTACAATTTACGAAATTTGCTTCTCTTTTTACTTCTTTACGTTTTGAGGCGTCATTCTGTGTGCATTAATGGGAACCTCCTTCACTTTATTCTGATATGGTCGACTTTTGCTGATCATTGTGGCGGGGGGCTTTTTTTGAAAGTTTTTCTCATGTCATGTATATCAAATGATGACTTTGCGTCGTTGTGTATTTCCACAAATAAACGTGTTGGAAT
Source organism: Penium margaritaceum (assembly GCA_023375785.1). Taxonomy (NCBI): domain Eukaryota; kingdom Viridiplantae; phylum Streptophyta; class Zygnematophyceae; order Desmidiales; family Peniaceae; genus Penium; species Penium margaritaceum. Next base: position 191,246 of record SZWC01002823.1, on the reverse strand, counting down.
ATGGTCACGCGACCGATATCTCTGCCACCGAATGGACGTTGGAAGAATTGGTCGCGCGATCAATGCAGAGCACAAGGGGGAGGGGTGGGGGTGGGAGGGAGGGGGGGGAAGGGGTGGGCCGGCCCTCTTCCCTGCGAATGCGGAGGAGAGGCCAGAGGCCACCCCTTGCCACGGCGAGGGCTCGCCGATGGCCAGCAGCTCGCCGACAGCCAGCAGCTTGCCGACGGCCAGCAGCTCGTCGACGGCCAGCAGCTCGCCGACAGCCAGCAACTTGCCCACGGCCACCAGCTCGCCGACGGCTAGCAACTCGCCGACGGACAGCGGCTGCCCGTAGAGCAGCTCGTTGGCCGTCGGATAGCCAGCTGTTCGCCGACGGCCAGCAGCTCGCTGGCCGACGGGCTTCGTAATCGCTGGCCGATGGCCAGCGATTACAAAGCCACGAATCTGCGACGTCGCAAGGGCGAGGGCTCGAGGCCGATGGCCTCGAGCCCTCGCCCTCACATCCTCCCTCATCATCGACTGTGAGCAGGGACAAGGGGAGAAAGTGAGATAAAACGTGCAAGAGAGATGCGGGTGGGAGAGAAAACGGTGAGGAGTGGGTGGCAGCGACTGGGGGTCCGTTTCAAAGTATTCACGATGTGTACGGGATGGACCTGGTGCGCACAAAAGTGGGTATCGGAGTCATACGGTTAAAAGTGGGTAACGGGCGCAAGCCTTTTCAATTGTTTTGAAAAGAGCAAAAAGTGGGGAAAGCGTAAACACCCGGACAATAAGTGGGGTATCCGGTTTGCGATTCCTAGAAGGTGGGTAACCTGCCTAGAACGTTTTCAAAAGGTGGGTAAAAAGGAATCCCCCCTTTGGGGTTTTTTTTTTTTAAATTCATTTTTAATACGCGGGCACATGTTGGGCCCTGCGGTAGCGGGACCCGGAAGGTTCCCTTTCAGCGCATCGAGAGCCTCATGTCCCACATGCGAACTCTTTGCAAACCACTCCCGAATAATCACAAACCTCTCTATAATGGGATTTGTTATTGGCGAGCAAAAACACGTGACATAAGCATGTTTATGCCGCATGCCATGCGATGGCGATATGCTCTCTTTCGACAAACAAGAGGGGTGTTTCGTTTATTATTCTAAACTTGAAACTCGCGTCTGTGCACGAAGGACGGATGAGGCTTTTTGTTGCGAGGCAAGGGCAAATCAGGCTTATTGTTCTGCGCTAAGGGCGAATGAGGCTTATAGTTCCAAGGTAGGGGAGAAGTAGGGCTATTCTCCAAAACAAAGGGGTAAATGGTCATTCTCTCTATAATCAGGACCTATTCCCCATAATGTAAAGTGAGTTATGCTTTCATTTGTCTCAAAACAGAGCATGAATGATAATGGGAACCTAAATCAACAATTTAATCATTTTAAAAGTAAAATCTATGCCAAATATCACTCATTTTATCATTTTTCCTTTGCATTCCCTCTTCTTCACCTTTGTTTAGTGGGAAACATCAAACAATATCAATATCTCCTTTTGTCGTGGTTTTTACACTCCATTTTCTTTTGGGCGGAGTGACTATACACCCCTAGTTTTGCACAATAAGCCCCATCCGCCCCTTCGTCGGAACGATGAGCCCCATGTTGGTTTGTGTGGCTTCCACCCGTCACGACCGACATTGCTAGTTTACCGATATACCCACATTCGCGGTATCTGGCAGAGGAGGGCGTGACGACACGACGGGCCTCCGGACTGTACCGAGACTTCTCCAGCACGTACGATAGCACCGGCGAGACGCGTTCGATGCGTTCCGGTAGCCCTGTGGGCTTGTCGGGAGCTAGGAGAGTTTTCTCGGTGGGTTGAGACCCGCGCACCCGGTGGACTATACCGGTGTGACGAGGGGACCCGGTGGCTGTACTAGCGCTTCCGATGTTCGGAAAGCGGTGTGTGATGTCTGGACGTTGATTCTGAGATGTTTTGGCACTGTTCCTATTTTCTCGGTGGTCTAGACCCGGGTACTCGGAGAGCTGTTCCGGTGCCTCGAGGAGACCACCATTATTGTTATCGTATTGTATGCAGTGTGTTCTCCCCGCTGACCCGTTTGGGCTCAGCGGGGGTGACGGGGCCCAGTGCGGCTAGCTGCCGGCGCCCCTACTTAAGCCTGGTAGGGGCTCATTTGTTCTCTCTCCTTGTTCTTTGTATTCAGCGTTCCAGACTTANGGTGTGACGAGGGGACCCGGTGGCTGTACTAGCGCTTCCGATGTTCGGAAAGCGGTGTGTGATGTCTGGACGTTGATTCTGAGATGTTTTGGCACTGTTCCTATTTTCTCGGTGGTCGAGACCCGGGTACTCGGAGAGCTGTTCCGGTGCCTTGAGGAGACCACCATTATTGTTATCGTATTGTATGCAGTGTGTTCTCCCCGTTGACCCGTTTGGGCTCAGCGGGGGTGATGGGGCCCGGTGCGGCTAGCTGCCGGCGCCCCTACTTAAGTCTGCTAGGGGCTCATTTGTTCTCTCTCCTTGTTCTTTATATTCAGCGTTCCAGACTTAACCAAATTCTTGCCGTCTTGCATCGCACTCACACACAGAGCTCATGTTTGTTCTTGCATGGGCCTGCATGCCCTATAAATCATTTCCAATTTGGTATCAGAGCACAGGGGGGCGTGTGAGCAGCAAAAGCAGCAACAGTGGGTGGAACGCAAAGAGAACGCGTCACGTGGCGCCACGCCGGCAGCAGTGTGAGGGAGCGCGAAGCGACTGCACGTGAACGCCACAGGGGCGGTGAGAAGCAGCAGCAGCAGCAGCAGCAGTAGCACCAGCAATACACGTTGGCAACAGTAGCGTGCACGAGCAACAGCGACGTAGCAGCAGCTTGCAGCCGTGGTAGCAGCGAGCAGCAACAGCGACCAGAAGCAACAGCGTGCAGCAGCAAGCAGCGACGTAGCAGTACCAGAAGCAGCAGCAGCAGTAGCAGCTTTAGCAGCAGCAGCAGCAGCAGCAGCAGCAGCAGCAGTAGCAGAAGCAGTAGCAGTAGCAGGCGCAACAGCAGTAGCGTGCAGAGCGAAAGGAAAAAAAAAACAGAAGCAGCAACGGCGGCAGCATCAAGCAGCAGCAACAGCAGCTGCTGCGCAGAGTAGTAGCAGCAGCAGCGGCGGAAGCAGCAGCAGCAGCAGCAGCAGCAATCCCAGCAGCTGCACCCGCCGCTGTAGTAGCTGCTGCTGGAGGGCCTTGCAGCCCTCCTGTGAGGGCCCCCGCCCCCTCGGAGGGGCCCCCTCGTCCCCCATCAGGGGGCCTCTCCGAAGGGGGGGAGCCCTTTGGCCCCTTTCGCCCCTCCCTTTCCCTCCTTTAGAGGGGGCCCTCGGAGGGCCCCGTCGTGCCCCTCCGAGGGGCCCCTCGGAGGGGCCCGTTGGCCTCGTCGGCCAACCGACGGAGGGGCCGACGTTGGAGAGGGACGGACCCCTCCCCCCCCCCTCGGCGGCCACTCGCTCACTCGCTCACTCGCTCGCTCAGAGAGCGAGCGAGCGAGCGTGTACGGGTGGGAGG
>SZWC01002823.1:126751-142334 GCA_023375785.1 Penium margaritaceum | reverse complement strand
TTTGTCTGTTGTGGACAGGTGGTTCGATCACCCAAAGCTCGAGGGCAGTGAGCGAAAGAGAGCTCGCTGCTCACTCGCTCGCTGCCCGTTACCTAACACCTCGTACGACTGTGTCTCTACGGCATTGTTCTACCTTCTAAATCCCGTCAAGCATTCCGTGGCCGCTCTTGGCCCTCCTTGAAACCTTGTACCTGCAACCTGTGTCTTGCTAGTCCAGCAGGCTTGCCTACTGGTATCAGAGCAGCTTCATGGGAGAACGAGATCTTCCGCCGTCGGCTTACTCTCCCGCCGACCTCGTTCCTGGACCGCAATTGTGGTAGTTACTCTTGACGTCACGACCTGCTGCATCCCGCGCACCGTCTGTCGGTCGCAGCCAATTGAGTAGGGCAGCAGGCACGTCGCTTCCACGCTGTCTTCCCGTGCAGGCTTCTCGCCACTCTTGACGGATAGCCTCTTGCGCAACCGCGACGTTGACATCAGCTTCATCCATCAGCTGTGGATCTAACCACAGCTGACTGTCGCAGAAGTCCCTCTCAGCACCCATCAAGTGTCGTACAACACAGCTGGGATCCAGCCCGCTGCCACATTCCCGGCAGCAGCCAATCGTGCGACTTCAACAGCAGCCAAGGCCCGCAGCAGCCAAGGCTCGCATTAGCCAAGGCACGCAGCAGTTGAGGCGCTTAGCAGCCAAGGCCCACAGCAGATGTTGCTCGCAGCAGCCGAGGCCCGCAGCAGCTGACACACCAGGCTCCACCGTGCTGCAGTAGACACACAAGGCTCCACCTTGTCATCTGCGCTACCTGACGACCAACTTCAACGTGAGGAGTCGCCCATGTTTTCGGAGTCTACACGTTCCCGTACACATGATGGCTCATCGCCACACATGACGGAGTCAGATGGTGGTCCTCACTCCATTATCAAGCACATGGCAGCGACCAGCCTTCCCGGCGAGATGGTGTGTGAGTGCCAGTTGTGCTTGTTAGTCGCCTTCACGGGCATTGTTGAGCCGGAGTCCTGCACACCTGTGTCCACTATGACAGTAATTGAGGACACTGGAGCATATCCGTATACGCGGATTGGGTCGCCTCGTCAGCAGGAGCTGAGTTTTGCCCTCTTGTGTTCACCTATTTATGATCCCGCTAATCACATCAACGTTAAGAGAAGCAGGACCTGCACAGACAACATTTTCACATGCTCCATAAACTTTCACAACTCCTTCTCCTTCTCTCTTGGCACGCGACCGCTCATTCCTCCTTGTATGATAGACATGAGCTGTGGTGTGGATACGAGACCTACAGCTGCATTCGATTTTCCAACGTCTCAGCTCATTGCGAGTTTGGTTGATCCACAGGTGGATGCATCAGCACCGGCTCCATCGTCTTCAGCAGCAGAGATGCAGATGGAGCTATACTCGCAAGTTCTCCAGTCTGCATGTGTAGCATCCAGTGAGGCAAAGTTTATCCTACGCGAGGCAGACATGGGGCACCTCCACATGTCCGAGGCAGATTACGCTAACCTGCAAGAGTGTGTAGTGATGCTGCAGCGGCAGGTGATGGTAGCACGTGAACAATTCTCAGAGGAGGAGAGCATCACTACTATCAGCACAAGCTTTATGCCACCAGCATCTGGCACACCCACACTCGGGGAGGATCTTGTACCAGCTTTGAGTATGACGTCAGCTCGAGATACTACCACAGGAGAGCTGAGCGTGCCTTCATTTTCTGCCACCGTCGTTCCTGTCAACTCCGTCATCGCTCCTCCTTCTGCTGCCCCCATCACGCACCTTCATCCACCCAACTCAGTTGCTCCATTGTCACCTTTGTCCATGAGTGGTGACCCGGTTCGTCGCTCCAGCCCTCCTCCTCTGGCGGTACACCCTTTTGCTTCAGGGTGCTCTATCCCACATCGGAGGCCAGCTCCGCCACTTCATCCATGTTCGCGTGCTGCTCGTCCATTCCTTTTCCTCCGGCATATACACATGCATCGCGGTAGAGCGGAGAGAGGAGAAACTGTGAGTTGGAACCCTTTGTATTCACGCGAGGACTAGTACACTCCAATTGATGCAACAACGGCATGAGGAGTCGTGGTCGGAGACATCCTTTGTGCTAGGAGCCGACTCGTACATGACAGGGGGAGATATCTCTACATGATGGAGAGACCACATGATTCATCGCCCAGGATCTGTTCAGCTACGGCATCAGTATCTCCAGGGTGAACCTGGCCGCGACATTGCCGCCAGGTTCATCTGTCCAGGGGGAGTGTTGTGTGGACCTCGACCTGACGCGCCGTCACGGGAGATGCATGGCGAGGGGTCCATGCTCTGCTATGAGCATACTACAGCCGCACTCTGTTGGTCGAGACCCGGACACTTGGTCGGTCGCACCAGCGCCACGAGGAGATCATGTGGTTGTGTGTCATGGTGTGTGGCCATAATACGGGTGAGGTACACCCGTGTTACGAGGAGACCCCCTATGATCATGCGTGTTGATTGATGATGCTATTGTGGTTTGCATACAGACACATGTTGGATTGGTCACAGTGGTGGAGACCCGGGCACCGGTATCGCCACTATCACGAGGAGGCCATCTTGCCGTCTGACATGTGTATGGTGTGCATTACATTGGTTTGTGTGCGTGTGCATGACTCTTCTCATGGTATAGACCCGGACAATTGGTATGATGTGCCAGTGTTGTGAGGAGACCTTAGATGTGCAACAGTTGTGTATGTGTGTGTGGTTGACTGGTGCAGATTGTGGTTTGGCATACGTTGTTGTTCCATGCCTTCGTTCATATGCTCTAGCGTGGACAGTTATGTAAGCCAGGGAGTGTTGGTTTATCTGGCTTCCACCCGTCACGACTGACGCCGATGGTTCATCCATGTTGGTTTGTTTCCTACAGATCCGTTGTGACCTCTGGCCTTGCTACACACTCACCGCATTGATGCAGGTGATTGATGCTGGAGTGACCCCAGCGCTGACGTCACTGCTCATGTGGTGCCGACTCGTGATTGTGTACATGCCGATTCTCCAAAGCCAAACTCACAGGGTTTGCGTCAGAGTAGCTTCTAGCACGTGCCTCCATGACCTAATTTATTGTTGACGCTAGGATTCCTAGTGTCACTGGGATGTATGTCTGGGTTGTTTTTCCGGTTTTGATAGGTTGCATGCGTGTAGGACTATTGCGTGGTCGAGATCCGGATTCAGGTCTTGCTTGTCGTGGGTGCAAGCGAGGCTGGGCTTGCCGTCCTCCCGCTCGTCACCCCGCTGCCCGCATGTCGATATCACCCAACCCCTCTGTAGCTCGTGACTTGTTACTTTTCATCACTCGAGCTAAACTAGATCCATAGCGTCAACCCTCTCTTGGAATGCCATGCATTTGTATCTCACACTCTTCCGCACATACTAAGCTCTACTTCCTACTGGTATCAGAGCATTGATGAGAGAGTGAGCCGCGCTCACGCTTGAATGCGCGGTCCTGGCCGTGAGGTGACCTTTAGCCACCGCCGCCGCCACTTCCGCCACCGTTCTCTAGCAACAGCTACAAACTTGCAGCCAGCGAGCAACCCCGCCCTCTCCTGACCTTTGAGGGGGGGGGGCTGTCCACTGCAAGCTCTGCTGTACCCATGGGCCCCGTGTACACTAACCCTGCTGCCATTTTGCATTGGCGGCAGCCGTGACGTGGAGCATCCCGCTCCAACCATTTCTCCTAGCCAGTGCTGCCACCTTCTGAGAAGGTAGCAGCAGCCTCGTTGAGAGGCTCCCCGCGGGCAGGCCCGCCTCCACGCCCGCGGGCATACCCGTCTCCACCCCCACGGGGATACCCGTCTCCACGCCCGCGGGTATACTCGTCTCCACGCTCACGGGTCGACCCATCTCCACGCTCGCGAGCAGTCCCGTCTCCACGTCCGCGGGTTGTCCTGTCTCCATGCTCGCGGGCAGGTCCGTCTCCATGCCCGCATGCGGGCTTGTCTCCACGCCTCCCGCTGGCACCCATGTCAATTCTAGCAGCAAATGCAGCAGCACATTCTCAGCTTGACCAGCAATCGTGGTGGTCAATCGAGATGCTAATGGCGGTCAATCGAGATGCTACTGGCCACGACCACCTTGCAGTTGTGGCTGCTACTGCCACGACTGTCAATCGAGATGCTACTGGCCACGACCACCATTCTCAGCTTGACCAGCGCTTGCTCGTCAAGCTGAGAATGCCACTGGCTATAGGTGCTGCAATTGTGGCTGAAGCAGTGGCCACGACATCGAGATGCTACTGGCCACGACCACCTACCGGTGGTCGTGGCCAGTAACATCTCGATTGACCGCCTACTGGAGCAACCGCTCCAATCACATCTAAAGCAGCCCTTATCGCATAGCCACTGCTTTGGCCACAACTACAGCATCTATAGTCGTGGCAGCAGCAGCAGCTGCATCAGCAGCAGTAGCAACAACAGCAGCGGCAACAACAGCAGTAGTAGTAGCTGTAGCAACATCAACAGCAGAGATAGCAGCTGGCAGCAGCATCCGAGCTGGCAATAGCAGTAGGTAGCCACAGAAGCAGTAGTAGTAGCTGTAGCAACATCAACAGCAGAGATAGCAGCTGGCAGCAGCATCCGAGCTGGCAATAGCAGTAGGTAGCCACAGAAGCAGTAGTAGTAGCATCAGTAGTAGCTATAGCAGCAGCCGCAACCGCTGTGACAGCAGCAGCAATGTCAGAAAGAGCTCAGCCTCCATACTTGCTGCCCCGGCTACAGTATTAATTACAACAGTGATAGCAGTAGTAGCAATGGAAAAAATGAAAGCAATAGCAATAGCAGCAGCAAGAGCAGCGGGGTGGTGATCACTACGGTGGTGCTTTGACAGACACGCTGGCACAACGTGATGTTCCGTTCAGCTGACTCTTGGAGCGCAACACGAGGGGAGGACGGGACATCCCCATTCATGTCATCGCAGNAGCAGTAGTAGTAGCTGTAGCAACATCAACAGCAGAGATAGCAGCTGGCAGCAGCATCCGAGCTGGCAATAGCAGTAGGTAGCCACAGAAGCAGTAGTAGTAGCATCAGTAGTAGCTATAGCAGCAGCCGCAACCGCTGTGACAGCAGCAGCAATGTCAGAAAGAGCTCAGCCTCCATACTTGCTGCCCCGGCTACAGTATTAATTACAACAGTGATAGCAGTAGTAGCAATGGAAAAAATGAAAGCAGCAGCAATAGCAGCAGCAAGAGCAGTAGCAGCGGGGTGGTGATCACTACGGTGGTGCTTTGACAGACACGCTGGCACAACGTGATGTTCCGTTCAGCTGACTCTTGGAGCGCAACACGAGGGGAGGACGGGACATCCCCATTCATGTCATCGCAGAGGGATGAGCGACGACCGGGCGCCCGAGACAGCCTCAGCACCGTCTGCACATGCGAGTCGCCAACGTCCGGTAAGCATCTCTCCCCCTCTGTCTCCTGGGGGGCTTCCACAGCCCCACGAGCCTCCGGAGCTGAGCGACATTGTCCAGCTCTCCATAGCATTTACACAAGATGCAGGTGGTTTTCTAAACACGCTGATGTGCACATCTTCCGCTATTATAGACACTCTTGCAGCAGCGGCAGCTACTTTTGCAGCAGCTGCTAGAGCTGTGGATGCACCTGGTGCTACATGTGATGGGCGCGCAACGGAGGCCTACAACGAGGCAGCTGTTGTTGTTGGTCCCATTGCTGCTGCAACCGCAGACATAGGCACGAAGGTCTTTGCTGTAGCGGCGGCCATTGCATCTGCTACTGCATCCATTGCATCTGCTACTAGAAAAACTGCATCCTCCATCCGTACATCTACAGCAGCAGCTGTCACCGCCTCCGCATTAGCTTCATCTGCACCATCCAATCTCGTCACAGTGCCGATCTCCATCGTAGCCGTATTTACCCCCTTAGGTGCAGGCTTCATCACCAGGGCTCTTGCTTTGGCGGTTCCCGCTGCGTCTACACTTGCTGTCCTCTCCTCTGCCACTATAGTTGTTGTCCCTCTTCTCCTTGGGTCCCTTCACAACACATCTCACTCCTCAACATCTTGACCTGCCCCTCTCTCTTTGCAGTGCGAGTCTGTTCTCTGTCGTTGTCTCTCTTGCGTTGGCTTGCATTGTCTGACTCGGGGTTGGCCATCTTGTAGCTCTTTCTCCACTCGTCCAAGACAACCCATTTCCCCCCGCCCACTGGGGCTTGGGAAACTCTCCCAAAATCTGTCTAGCAGAGCCCTACGGTCGTCGCCATGCCTGGTGATGAAGAGTCAGTCATTGTGTCCCTTCAGCGTCAGTTGGCCCTTGCTCGCGAGGCTCAGCGGGAAGCTCAAGATTGCCTTAAGCTTGCTGAGGACAACTGTGCCGCATTCGCAGATGAGGTCACGGCTATAGTGTTGCTTCGCTTGCCCGCTATGTCTATTGTCCCACCTTCTGGTGCCAATGCTAACCAGTCCTCCACGCAGTCAGGCTCTAGCACCTGTGTTGCTACGCACTCCGCCACGCTTGCTTCTGCCCGCTCCTCTCCTGTGCCACGCCAGCACGACTTCTTCTCTCAGCCACCTACCCTCTCTCCTGGACTTCTCTTCTCTTCCTAAGAGGTGCGCTTCAGCTCCTGGGCTCAGGGGGAACAACTGTGGGAGTACTACTCTCCAGTTGTTTCTCCCTTTGTACCTATTGACTTTGAGTCCGCCCGCACTGTCCGCGCTCTCATCGTCGCTGCCCCCGATTCGCTGATTGATGATGCTGGCACCTTCAACGCCGACCCCTCTACCCAACGCCTTGCTGATCCCATTGGTTCTTTCGCCATGATACATAGTCGTTCCACTATAACTGGCCAAGCCGCTCAGAGCGCGCTTACTCTTTAGTTCAACAGGCTCCTCATGCGTACTGATGAGACCGCTAATGCCTATTGGGCTCGCCGTCTCAAGCTCCTTTGTGAGCTTTACGACACAGCACATGGCCAACTCTCCACCATTCTGACCATGGTCAACGGTCTCATTCCTGAGCTATCCGGTCTCCTTCACAACGTCAAAGCTGATGAGCTGCATCGTCATACCTCGCACCCAATCCCTCCCAGGTCTCTGCCTGGGGTTGGTGCTCTCTGGGACTTGACGTCCGAGCGCCTTGCTGCTTGGTGGACTAATCTACAAAACAAGCACTTCCATCGCTCTGCCGCCACCGGTGTTTCAACGCTCACCACTGCTGCTGCACCCTCCTCCTCTTTTGCATCTTCCTCTGCCCTCGTCGCTTCTTCCTCATCCTCTCCCGCCTCTACCCTCGCTTCCCAGGGTCGTGGGAAGGGCAAGGGGAAGGGCAAGGGCAAGGGCAAGGACAAGGGTGCTCCCACTTCCTTGCGGGTTCCAGGCGACGTTTGTTGGAACTGTGGTTCTTCTGAGCACTCTGCTCGGACATGCCCAGCTCCACCGGATGACCTCCGCCTTGCCAAGGCAATGCGTGCTCACTAGGCGCGCACCTCCGGCTCCTCCTCTTCCCCCGCACCCTCTGGCTCCAGTGCTCCATCGTGCGCCTTCACTCCACTTCCAGCTCAGGCTCGCGCCACCTCCGGAGTTCATTCTCCTCCGCCGCCTGGCCTCTACCCTTGGGGCTGGCCACCTCCTTACGATGCCCTTACATATGCTGGTCCCCCGTCATCTGCCTACACGGCTCCACTGTGGTTCCCTCCTTCCACCGGCGCGTCAGCTCCGCCAGCATCTGTTGCTGGTGATCGTGGTGATTGGGAGCGCGACCTCAATCAGTCTCTCCTTCAGCTTCTCTACCTTCGCGATCAGGGAGGTGAGAATGTTGCACCGCTGGCCATAGGTCTTGCGTGTCAAACTGACAGTGTCCTTCATGGGGATCCTCCCGGTCACGTCCTAGGTTCCTTATGTACATCTGTCCCGTGGATTAAGTGTTGGCGGTCTGACTTTCTCCCTCGTTGTCTCCCTCTTTATACCTCGTCTGCCTCCTTTTTTGGCATTGTTGCGACGTCCAGCGTCCTGTCCCCCGTGCGTGTGTCAGTGGCCTCTTAGTTCTCGACTCCGGCGCGACCCACCACATGACGTCCATACGCTCCTTGTTTGTCTCGTTGGGTCCAGTCTGTTCTGTCCGCTTTGTTCGTACTAGGTCTAGTCAGTTGCTGCCGGTTCAGGATGTGGGCATTGTGCTCTTTGTTGGACCTAGTGGTGCCCTTTACCTACCTGATGTGCTGTACGTGCCTTCACTGGAACTCAGCCTGCTGTCTGTTCTGTCCCTGGATGATCAAGGTATGGACTTCACAGCTAGTCGTAGTGTGGGCACTGTCTGTCTTTGTTCCTCTCGGCATGCTCTTCTCTGTGGTGTGAAGTGTGGCAAACTCTATCGTGTTCCCTTGCACGTCCCCTCTGCTCCTCCCTTGGGTGTTGCACTTGCTCACATTACCACCTCTCTCACTCTTGACCTCATCCGTCTCTTGCATCGTCGTCTTGGTCATGTCCATACAGATGCCATTCACATCATGCTTCACCTCCAGCCTGCTCTTGGCCTCTCACCCTTTACCTTCCCTACCCCTTGCCGTGCTGACTGTCTTGACTGCAAGCAAGAGAAAATGCATCGCTCTCCTTTCTCTACTTCTGAGTCTCACTCCTCACATCCCCTTGATCGTGTTCATGTAGACGTCATGGGGCCCTTGCCTCATGACCTCCTTGGTGATGTTGGTCGTTATGTCTTGTGCCTTACCGATGACTATTCACGCTTTTGTTGGGTCTTCGCTCTTCGAAAAAAGAGCGACGTTTGTTACGTTATTGAGTCGTGGCTTGTTCAGGCTAAGCGTGCCTGTCGACGGTCGTTGCGTGTCTTATGTAGCGACCGTGGCGGTGAATTCCTTGGTCCCACCGCCCGCCTCCTCGAGTCTCGTGGGGTGTGTCTGGAGACTTCCGCTCCCTACACACCCCAAGAAAACGGTGTCTCTGAGTGTTGGAACCGGAAGCTTGCCAACGGTGTTCGCATGCTTCTGTCTGAATCCAGTCTGCCTCCGCTCTTTTCGTTTGACACGATGTGCTAGATGTCGTGGGTGTGGAACCGTGTTCCCCACGGCCCCATGCCCAGGACTGTCATCCCATTTGAGCGCTAGCATGGTCAACAAGCCAGTATTTGTCTAGCTAGAGTCTGGGTTGTATTGCTTCTCTCTAGCTTCAAGAGACCTGCGTGATGGGAAGCTGTCCCCTCGCAGTCGTCTGTGCCCGTTTCTTGGGGTCTCTGCTCAGTCTAAACCGTGGAGGTTCTGGGACCCTGTCCGCCAGCGTGTCATCGAGTCTCGCGACGCTCTGTTTTTTAAATCCGTCTTCATCCGAGACCTCCGTCGCCTGTCTCCCAACTCCTCCCTCCTCCCTCTCTCTCAACTGGGGAGGGGGGGGGGAGTTGGTCCCGCCGGTTCGGCAGTCCCTGTTGCCACACCGCAACTCTCACCCTCGTCTCAGTCCTTGTCTCAGTCCTCGTCGTCCAGACCGGTCCCTACTTTCTCTGACGTTGCACCCAGCTCCTCTGACATACCATCCTCTCCGGTTACCGACTCTGCCCGATCTGCCTCGTCTCCCGCTGTCCCGTCCAGCCTGGTCATAGCTCCCAGTGTCCGCTCACCGGCAGCCTCTCCCATCCGGGTTTCCGACCCACCGTCGCACGTCTCTACGGGTTGTGCTCCAGTCTCGCCCTTGGTCTGAGGTGGGCATCTTCGTGCCCTCCCCAACCGCTTTAGCACCTCCACGACGTCGGTACACCTCCCTCCATTGCAGCCTGCCCCCTCGCCTGCTCTCCCTACCAGCATGGATGCACTGGGCCTGGCTACTGGGATTGTTCATCCCAGTTCCACCCTCGGCTATACGCTCCTTGCCTCTGAGCATGAGTGGGTCTTGGGACTTGCTGTCTTGAGTAGCATTGCCGAGTGTGACGCCACGTCCGCCACCACTGCCTTGCTGCCTGAGCTGGCCATGGTGCGTCAAGCCCGCACGGCCTCTGATGCCTAGCAGTGGGAGGCTGCCATGCGTGACAAGCTCAATGCCCTTGATGAACATGCGGTCTATGAGCTTGTCAATGTACTGCCTGGACGCAAAAGCCATCGATCCTTGTTGGGTCTTATGGCATAAGAACAAGCCCAATGGTGCAGTCGACAAATACAAGGCACAAGTCACGGCAAAGGGGTTCTCCTAGGTCCCCGGTGTCAACGTCGACGAAACGTTTGCACCAGTAGGATGATGTACCACTGCCAGAGCACTGTTGAGTCTCGTCGCTCATCACGTCTGGGAGTTGGAGCGGATGGATGTGAACAATGCGTTTCTCCACGGGAAGTTGGATGATGAGATCTACATGATCCAGCCACCTGGCTTCTCCGACGAGACTGACCGAGTCTGGCAGCTGCAGAATGTTCTGTATGGCCTGAAGGAGTCGCCTTGGTGCTGGAACCAAGAGATCATGTCTACTCTTGAGAAAGGTGGTTACAGACGCAGTACGGTGGATCCTGCACTCTTTGTCAGTTCGCCCTCTGCCCCGCTTGTTGTTGTTCTTGTCTACGTGGACGACCTGCTGATAGTGTCACCTAGTCAGGCTGCTATCAAGGCAATAAAGATACTCTTGCAGTCTACATGCAAAATGAAAGACTTGGGACCTGCACACGTCTTCTTGGGCATGGAGCTTGAGCGCGATCGTTCTCGTCGGACACTCCATGTTCACCAGGTTGCATACATCCGCTGCCTCGAGGAGCGATTCGCCTCGCTGCTGGAGGCCACACCCACCACGTCTACGCCCATGACCCCAGCGGGTCAGAGACTGCTGAAGACAGTGGATGTGTCTAAGCTGGGGGAGACAGTCGATGTGACGGACTATCTTCGTGTCATTGGATCACTTATGTACCTGGCGACCACGACCAGGGCAGATGTAGCATTCTCAGTGAAATTCCTAGCCCAGTTCTCTCAGGCTCCTCGAGCCCGACACATGGAGGCTGCACTGCGTGTTGTCAGGTATGCCCTGTCCACTGCTCGCACCGGTCTGTGCTATCGTGCACAGCCATTACTCATCATGGATGGATATACTGACAGCGATTGGGCGCATGACACTGATGCGCGCAGCCGTACCGTTTATGTCTTTCTTGTTGGAGGTACGGATGTGTCGTGGAAGAGTGGTGAGCAGGGCAGCGTGGCACGCAGCTCCATTGAGGTTGAGTATGCTGCAGGCACCTACGAGAGTGTATGACTGTGTTGCTTCCTACAACAATTGCGCTTTCCCATCCGTTGCATCACGTTATGCTGTGACAACCAAAGCACCATGGCAATTATTGAACACGATGGCATGCATCACACACGCACGAAGCACATCAATGTTGAGCATCATTTTGTGCGTTAGCGTATTGCTGTAGGTGATGTCCGGGTCATCTGGGTCAATACACGACACCACCGAGCTGATTTCTTGACGAAGACACTCAGCAGTAACGTCTTCAAGGCGGCTGTACATGCTGTTGGGCTGTTGTGTCCACATGGTGATCCTGGGTGAATGATTTTTCCTAGTGCATGTACAGCCTTGAGTCACTCCTTGTGACATGTTCTCGTGCTTGTGAGTTCGTGTCACTGTGCGTCGGTTGTGGGTCATGGGGTAGTGTTGGTTTGTGTCCCACAGATCCGTTGTGACCTCTTGCCTCGATGCACACTCACCGCATTGACATAGGTGATTGATGCTAGAGTGACACTAGCACTGACGTCACTACTCATGTGGTGCCGACTCGTGATGGTGCACACGCCGATTCTCCAGAGCCACACTCGCAGGGCTTGCGTCAGAGTAACTTCTAACACGTGCCTCCATGACCTAGTCTATCATTGACGCAAGGATTCCTAGTGTGACTGGGGTGTATGCCCGGGTTGTTTTTCCAGGTTTGATAGGTTGCATGCGTGCAGGACTATTGCGTGGTTAAGATCCGGGATCGGATGGCGCTTGGCGTGGGTGTGAGCGAGGCTGGACTCGCCGTCCGCCCGATCATCACCTCGCTGCCCGCTGCTGACTATCACCCAACCCCTCTGTAGCTCGTGACTCGTTACTTTTCACCACTCGAGCTAAACTGGATCCATGGCGTCAAGCCTCTCTTGGAATGCCATGCATCTGTGTCTCACACTCTCCCGCACATACCAAGCTCTACTTCCTACTATCCATATACCCACGTTGGTGGTACATGGTAGCGGAGGGCGTGACAACATGACGGGCTTCCGGACTGTACCAGGACTTCTCCAGCACCTACGACATCGCCGGCGAGACGCGGTCGATGCGTTCCGGCAGCCCTGTGGGCTTGACGAGAGGTAGGAGAGCTTTCTCGGTGGGTTGAGACCCACGCACCCGGTGGACTGTACCGGTGCGACGAGGAGACCCGATGGTTGTAGTAGGGCTTCCGATGTTCGAAAAGCCGTGTTGGATGTCTAAACGCTGATTTGGAGATTTTCTAGCGCTGCTCGTATTTTTTCAGTGGTTGAGACCCAGGCACTCAGAGAGCTGTTCCGGTGCATTGAGGAGACCACCTTTGTTCTTGTGTATGTAGTGTGTTCTCCTCGCTGACTTGTTTGGGTTCAGCGGGGGTGATGGGGCTTGGTGCGGCTAGCCGCCGGCGCCCCTACATAAGCCCGATAGGGGCTCATTTGTACTCTCCTTATTCTTTCATGTAATGCGTTCCAGACTTGGTCAAATTTTTGCCGTTTTGCATTGCAGTCACACACAGAGCTCATGTTCATTTTTGCATGGGCCTGCATGCCCTAAAATATTTCCAATTCAGGGTTGTGTTGCACGCAGCTCTAGTGAGGCCAAACATGTCGCACTTGGTGCAGGCACCTGTGAGAGTATTTGGCTGTGTCGCTTGTTGCAGCATTTGTGTGTTCCCATCTGCTACATCACTTTGCGCTATGACAACCAAAGCACAAAAGCTATTGCTTAGCATGATGGAATGCATCCCACTCGCACAAAGCATATCAATCTGGAACACCATTTTGTGCGTGAGTGTGTGGCTGCAGGCGACATCCAGATTGTGTGGGTTGACACTCGACAGCAGCGAGTTGAATTCCTCACGAAGGCACTAAGCAGCAATTCGTTCAAGACTGCAGTTCACTCTACTGGCTTGCTATGTTCCCGTGACGCTCCTGGTTGATGTGTCATGCCAATGCTCACGTTGTGTTCAGTCTCGTTTCACGTCTCAGTTCAGTCTCGCGTCACGTCTCGTGACATCTGTGTCGTGTTCTGAGTGTCCGAGTTTGTGTCGGTTGTGTGTCATGGGGGAGTGTTGATACGTGTGACTGTGCCACATAGTGACCTTTGGCCTCGTTGCAAACTCACCTCACGATGCAGGTGACTGACCGGAGACATACGGCTCCTCTGACGACCTCACCGTGGTGACCTGACTGCACAACTACACACGCTTGAATTCATGTGGCCACAAACCATGTCCTGATTCTCACATCCAGCAGACTCGTGCTTGATGCTCGTTGCTCGCCGAGTTGGGTGCACACCTACAACTTATTACGTTCTGAATTCTTGACAGGCTTGACATGATTTGTTTATTGTGGACAAGTGGTTCGATCACCCACAGCTCGAGGGCAGCGAGCAAGAGCGAGCTCGCTGCTCGCTCGCTCGCTGCCCGTCACCTTACACCTCGTACGGTTGTGTCTCTACTGCTTTGTTCTGTCTTCTAACTCCCGTCAAGCATTCCATGGCCATTCTTGGCCCTCCTTGACACCTTGCACCCTGCGTGATGTGTCTTGCTAGTCCGGCAGGCTTGCCTACACAACCTAGGAGTGAGCTTGCCCAGATCCGTGGTGCCACCTCTCTCGTTTCACTTGCTTGCTTGCGTGTCACAGCAACCTAAGCTGCTCACGCTCACACGTGTTTCCTCGTCACATGAAACCTGACGGGCCCTGCTACCGCACCCCCGACAAGTGCCCACATAAAAATAGAACTCCGAAAGTTTGGGTAGAGTCTGAATAAGGCTTGCATGTAAAACGCGGGGTCTTCTTGCCATGGAAAAGACTTTCAGAGAAATGGTATGTTTGCTCAATCGCAATTGAGTGGTGACCCCTCCCCTCTTCCTCTTCTTTCATTCATTGCGCAAGCCCCCTACAGAGTTTTCTGCAGAGAACTCTGTATCCTAACAAGAGGGTTTGCAGGTCAGAAAACCAGAAAAATAAGGGTTGCCATTCAACCATAGTACTCTCCCAAGGGACTGATGTCCCATGTCTTACGTTTTCTTTCCGGGGGTCTGCCACATATGCCACAATCGAGCGAGAGAACGCGACATGGTGAATCAGGTATGTTGTGGCTTCTACCAAGCAGATGAGTGTCGCCCTTTGCATTTTCATGACTAATGAGTGTTTTCATCCTAAAATAAACAACAGATGGAGGGTGAAAGCTTATGCTAGCATGATACATTTCCCTCCTCTCATGCCTCATTTGACACCATCAAGAACAAGCCAATGCCCCCCACATGCCGCGGTGCCACCTTGTGGTGATCGGACATCAGAAAGAGCAACGATGGGATCACGGTCTGCCTTAATCCTCTCAACACATTTCGAACAATAGACTCATGCCATTGCCTTGTGGCCGGCCTGTTGACTGAGGACTCCTCCCATCTCGTCGTCACCTGCGAGGACCTTTCGCAAATTTCCCTCGACCTCCACCTGCGCCCTCACTCCCGCGGAACGATCCTTGCCCCGAGAACCGTGATACTTGCTCCTGCTGCTGCTGCTGCTGCTGTTGGGTCCAAGGCTCCCCTTTGTACCTCAGTCCTAAAGACGTGCCCCCCTCCCCTTCCCCCACTGAGGCTAATTGGGAGCTTCCTGGAGGTTTCCCTCCCTGAGGCCACTGCATGGCGGACGGTCCCGCGGTTTTGCTGCGCATGAGAGAACGTTGCAGGCTGTCCTCAGCAGCGTTCGCCGCACCTCCTCCTCTCTCTGCCCCCACCACTGCCCTCTCGTTCGTTCGGCTGCGGAGTAAAGTCCGGAGACCTTCCTCCGCGCCCTTCACCGTGAAAGTCCGGACAAGGGAGGGGGCTTCCTCCTCTTCTTCATCTTCCCCATGGCCTTCACCTCCCTCCTCATCACCTGCCATGCCATTCCCCTGTCCTCCTCCTCCGTCTTCTTCTTCTTCCCTGGATGCCATCATCCCATCCCGCTGGTAGTACGGCTGTGGCATCAGACCACCATGTCCGCTATTCGCACCACGAGAGACTTGAGAAGAGGAAACATCGTTGCCCCCTTCCCTCACTCCATGCTTTGCACCTCTCCCTGAGTCAGCCCCAACACCCCTCGAAATTGCGCCTCCAAACCCGCCCAACCCGCCCACCAGAACAGGGGCCACCCTCCCACCCCCTCCCCCTCCTCCACCACCACCACCGCCGCCATCGCCCACGATCCCCACCGCGTCCGTCGTGATCGATCGGCCAATCACAGAGAAGCCATCGCCATGTCCCTTACCGCTGCCCATGCTGACGATGTCGCTGTCGGTCTCATCGCCCTCCACCTCGCTCGACTGCATGGCCAGCAGCAGCTCCGCAATGTCGGACTTCCGAGTTCCCAGCCGTCCCGGGTCCCTGACCTCCACCAC
>SZWC01002823.1:74502-96536 GCA_023375785.1 Penium margaritaceum | reverse complement strand
GACGACGCCGCCGCTGCCGCCGACGACGACGACGACGACGACGACGACGACGACGACGACGACGACGACGACGACGACGACGACGACGACGACGACGACGACGACGACGAAGACGACAACGACGACGACGACGACGACGACGACAACAACAACAACCATGACCACAACAGCAGTGATGACAACGATGACGACAACGGCGACGACGAATGCAACGGCAGAGAGAGACTTGCACTCAGCCTCACCTGAGCACGACTCTGCTCGTCTCCTGCGACGTCAACCCACGCACAGCCCTGAGCCAGTGGTCCATGGTCAGACCGTCCGCCAGCTGCGTCACTGTGCACCCCACCAGCCCCTCCTGCCCATGCGCCATCAGCGCAGCCGCCACGGCCTCGCTCGCCTCCACCACCCTCGACGTCCAGGGATCCAGGAGAAGGGTCAAATCAGAGCGTGCCACTTCAGCGGTGCCGTGCGGGGACAGGATAGGAGAGCCTCGTGGTGGGGGGATGGCCATGCCGCCCATGCCCATGCCCAGGCCTGCCGCACGGGGAGGTGTGGAAGGCTGCGTGCTGTGGTTGTGCCCGGCCGATTTCCACGTAGATGCGCCGCCAATGCCGCTTCCTAACGTCGCCATCGGCCCGTAGTGTGCGCTCTGACTGAGGTCGACGTCGTCTCCCTCCATGCCGGATTAATAAATTTTCTATCTATTACCGCAATTCTCTTTCCCCCGTTGGCCGCTACCTCCACGGAGATGCTGCTGAAGTCTGGGGAAAATATCTTCGTCGCTTTGCGAAACGTTCAAATGCTCCTCCTTCCCTGCCCCAGCCTCCTTCCCACCACGCAACTTAGGAGCCACGTGTAGGGAGGCAGATGGGAACGGACGAAACGCCGCATGAGGTCGGTGAGGACGCGCAGGAGGGAATGCGCCATGCCATTGTTGAAGTTGAAGTTGAAGGGAAGGCGTGCCTCCACCTGTGGCAGGTAGGAGGGCCCCGGAAATCCTCCCGACGTGGAGGTGAGGTGAGACGTGCCACCCGTGGGCCGCAAGCACTTCATTCAAACATCCGTAGAGACTTTTAGTCGGGCGGACTAAGGGTCCGGCTGGTACACGCCGGAATGCGTCGTTGGGCCTCCTCAACGACGGATTTCAGCGATGGGCAGTCGACCTTGTCCGCGGTGTTTTTTCCTATTAGGGTGCGTTTGACCTCGGCCGAAAGCCAAGACGGATCCGTCTTGGCTAGACGGATTCCTACTCCAGAGACGGAGAACCGAGCCGCCTAGGTTAGGCTGTTGACGTGGAACTAAACCTGATTGAAGCCTTTGACCGGGATCCCCGTCGATGCCTCCAGTCGCTGCGTGCCATGTATGAATCCGTGTTGCACTTTAGTGTATCCGTTAATCAGCGTTCTGGAGTCGACCGAGGCCAAACGCACCCTTAGTCGTCCACGTAGGGTGGCTCGGCCCTCTACGTCAATCCGTCCCGGAGGACTTTATTCCCTTATTTAGCGATCCTCGCGGGCGGCACATGGCACATCGATGGCTGAACAGAACGATCCCAACAATCCCTGTTTCCTCCAATCACGTGTGACCGTCCATACTTGGAAGCTCGATGCTCGTCCGCCAGTGGGAAAAAACAATCTGGTCGTGACCGCCTGCACCGCTCTCCTGACCGGCGTTGAAAATGACTGACAGGCATGGTGAGGCTTGTGGACTCGGAAAGTCCTCAAACAGTTCTTTGCATCTTTCAAAAGATGCAAAGAACTGTCCGATAGCGTTCAACAATGGATTCCAGCGTTTACCAGCCTCACTCTAAAGTTGCCCTTATTCTCGCTCGACCGTCTTCCCTTTACCCCCAATTTGAGAATTATCACAACTTCACCCCCATTCCCAAAACATATCTACAGTTCGCCCCTAGTTTATGTGCTCCGGAAAATTATCGTCAGAACGCCCAGTACGGATAAAATGCTGCCTATTTCTTATCCCCATTTCAGAAATTGAAATTACAGTAACGATAACATTTTATAATGCAAATTGATGAAAATAACTTTCAATGAAACCATGAAGTACACCTTTCCGCCATCTTCATCCCCTCGTTCTTGGCTTGTTACAAATTTCAAATTGAATAAGGTTCATATCCACGTAAATTACACGTTTTACATGGGCTTAAATGATGGACACATAGGTTTATTTACATTCTGAGAATCTTTGGAGAATTAAGCGTCATGTTGCCTCCCCGATTCGTATTGAGACATGAGACACGGTTCATAATGGACGCCATTCTAATATGTCATCATTTGAATTCGAAAGAAATAAGATTTTTGGGAAAGAAGCTGAATCTTGTCCATGTACACAGCGGCCATGGTGGCGGATTCAAGCAACCAATGCGTGAACTTCCATGAACGTTTATGGTAGCATCCCCCCCCCCCCCCCCCTCAACAATGCTCATGGGTGTCAACTTTTGGTCACAGCCCACGCCGGAGCTTGTAGGGGTCTCGGCAATTGGTCAAATTGAGTTGCACGTCGTATAATTAAGGCTTGAGCAGCACGAACGCACATGGGGCCGTCTGGCAAAATGCCTTGGAACTTGTCGGCATTCTCGCACCAAGTGAATATTGTTATGCCGAGTGAATCGTAGGTGGTTCACGGGGATGATGTGCGGGACAAAAGACGATTCGGGTGTTTGGGACGATTGAATAACTTGTATTAACAAGTAAGTGTACCTTGAAATAGAAAGTCTATGCAGCAGGTTGGGGCAGCAGCGTTGTTGATGCAGCGTGCGGGCTTCCACGCTCGTTGCTTAAGTCAGCTGCCCCCTCAGTCTGCTGCTCTAGAGTCTAAGTCTGGAAGCTCTGGGTTTGTTACTCAGAAACGCACGCGCCAGAGTTAGCGCCAGAAAGCAGCTGAAAACTGATAGTAACTGATTAGGAATGAAGAATGAACAGCAATGGGGGACCCCTCCAAGTTCTAGCCCCCCCCCCCCCCCCCCCCCCCCCCCCCNCCCCCCCCCAGCTCTGTAGAGCTTGTTACTCAGTTCATCAGCCAATCAGAAAATAGCTAATTTCAGGCTGGCAGGTTTTCTCGGTGAGGCCTGCCAGACGGCCGACAGCCCAAAACCCGGGCATCGTCCGTTTTGCCTGAAAACTGGACCATACCATAATACCGACGCTGCGAACGCAGCCGTGCGGTCAGAATCAGCTAGAAAAATAGTAGCAAGGAGTTATAGCAGCCTGAACCCAGGCAGTGCCCACGACGGTTTATGCTACCGAACAGGGCCATGCAACATGCAACAAGGACCCTAGGCAGCGCATGACGACGCAGGCATGTCAGGACGCGCTGGACGCATGCAGACAACGACTGCGGTGGCAGTGACGGCCGGCAGCGCGACCGCCGAGGAGGCCTGCCGATGGAGCTGAACACGTCCCTGGAGAGAGGAAGCTCCAGCGAACTGCGAGACGACCTCAGCGTGCGTCGGCTCCACCGGATGACACTCCATCAGCGTCCAGTCTCGCCGTCAATCATCTGCATGCCGATGTACACAAGCCGGGAGGACACAACAAAGCACAATGAGGGATGCGCAAAAATACCAACACTCCCCCATGACTCACAGGCATAGCGTACATGGGCGGGCAGAGAAACGATCAACATCCAGACTCCCCCAAGGTACGCACGGACGCAGGCAGAGACAAAGAGGATGGCTCACGGACGCACGCCGACTGAACTCACAGCCTTCTTGAACGAGTCCCTCTTCAGTGCCTTGGTCGAGAAGTCTGCCAGCTGTCGTGATGTCTCAACCCATACGATGCTGATGCTGCCGTCATGCAACAACGAACGTACATAGTGATACTCAACATTGATGTGTTTTGTGCGTGTGTGATGCACACCGTCATTGTCGGCGATGGCCATGGCACTCTCATTGTCACAATGCAAGGTGATGGATGCGACAGACTGACGCAACTCGGACAGCAGACGACGCAGCCACACTCTCACACGCGCCTGAGCCAAGGGCCACGTACTCAGCCTCAGCAGTGCTGCGTGCAATGCACCCCTGCTTGCCACTTCGCCAAGACACAGCTATGCCCCCGACAAGAAAAATCCAGCCAGTGCGACTCTTACCGTCTGGACTGCCGGCCCAGTCACTGTCGGTGTAGCCCACTGCGACGACGGACGGCTGACGGCGGAACATGAGACCTCGCCGAGGGGTCGAGACGACATAGCGCAGTACTCGGATCGCAGCCTCAAAGTGGAGGTGACGCGGCTCCTGAGAGAACTGGGCCAGGAGGTTAACGACGAACGCGATGTCTAGACGCGTCGTCGTCGCCAGGAACATCAGTGACCCGATGACCCGCAGATAAGTGGTCACATCAACTGGCTCCCCCACAACAGCTGGGTCGTGACTTTTCAGCTTCACCTGGCCATCGGGTGACATGGGTGAGGATGCGCTAGGCACAAGGGGCAAGTCCTCGGCGAAGCGAGTGGACAGGGTCTGCACATGGGCAACCTGGTGGACGTGCAGGATGCCCTGGGAGCGATCATGCTCGAGCTCCATGCCCAGGAAGACTCGGGCGGACCCGAGATCCTTCATCTGGTAGGCGCCGTGCAGCAGGTCCTTAACGCGCTGGATGGCTACCGCGTCTGGCGACGCAATGAGGAGATCGTCGACGTAGACCAGAACCGCGGCGAAGGTCTGACCTCGCGGGCTGACGAACAGTGCGGGGTCAGCGGTGCTGCGTTGGAGGCCGCCACGGAGAAGCATACTTCTGATCTCCTGGTTCCAGCACCGAGGCGACTGCTTCAGGTCATAAAGGGCCTTCCGCAGCCGCCAAACTCTCCTAGTGCCGTCGTCGAAGCCCGGGGGCTGCGTTATGTAGAGCTCCTCACCCTCCAGTGAGCCATGGAGGAATGCGTTGCTCACATCTATCTGATGCAACTCCCACCCTTGTTGGGCAACCAGGCTGAAGAGCGCCCGACTAGTGGAGAACCGGCCAACTGGGGCGAAGATCTGGTCCTAATCGACCCCAGGGACCTGAGCGAACCCCTTTGCTGTGAGACTGGCCTTGTACTTGTCCAATGATCCGTCAGGCTTCCACTTACGCCGAAAGACCTACTTGGCACCAATGGCCTTCCGACCAGGAGGGAGGTCAACGAGGTCATACACGTGATGCTGTCGGATAGCAGTGAGCTCCTCGGCACAGGCAGCATCCCAGTGTGCGGCCTCAGGGGAGGCTCGAGCCTCGCGTAGGGTGGAAGGGTCCTCTGGGCGTGCTGTGGACCGGACTGAGAGGGCGTGTGCATCACGAGCCCCAGGTGGGATGCGTGCGAGTGCAGCCACAACAGCATGCCGATGCTCGTGATGAAGCATGGCGTACCCCAATGCTGAGCCCGGGTGAAGGTCTGCGATGATGGCAGAAGTGGTGAGGCCGAGAGCCTTTGTGCCAGGGTCCCCACTCAGGACCGTGGGAGTGGAGGAGACACGTGGAGCCACAGGGGGTCAAGGTGCCACTGGACGGGGAGCGACGGTCTGCGCGCTCACTGTCGGCCGAGGTCGGAGGCTGCCGCCTGGGCCACGTGTGTAGCGCGGTCGGGCAGAAGATGGTGCTGAGTCCGACGGGCCGACGGAGGCGGACGGGGCTACTGGTCCGGAGGAGCCAGCAGACGCAACAGGCGCTGCTGGGCCAGAGGGGCCAGCGGACACANTCCCCACTCACGACCGTGGGAGTGGAGGAGACACGTGGAGCCACAGGGGGTCGAGGTGCCACGGGACGGGGAGCGACGGTCTGCGCGCTCACTGTCGGCCGAGGTCGGAGGCTGCCGCCTGGGCCACGTGTGTAGCGCGGTCGGGCAGAAGATGGTGCTGAGTCCGACGGGCCGACGGAGGCGGACGGGGCTACTGGTCCGGAGGAGCCAGCAGACGCAACAGGCGCTGCTGGGCCAAAGGGGCCAGCGGACACACCTGGGGCTGCCGGCCCGGAGGGGCGAGCGGACGCGACTCGGGCTGCTGGCCCGGAGGGGCGAGCGGATGCGACTGGGGCTGCTGGCCCGGAGGGGCCAACGGACGCGACTGGGGCCGTCGGCCTGGAGGGACCATCGGAAGCGACTGGGGCTGCCGGCTCGGAGGGGCCAGTGGACGCGACTGGGGTTGTCGGCCCGGAGGGGCCAGCGGACGCGACTGGGGCTGCCGGCCTGGAGGGGCCAGCGGACGCGACTAGGGCTACCGGCCCGGGGGTGCCAGTAGACGCGACTGGGGCAGCTGGCTCGGAGGGGCCGGCGGACGCGACTGGGGCTGTCGGCCTGGAGGGGCCAGCGGACACGACTGGGGCTGCCGGCCCGGAGGGGCCAGTAGACGCGACTGGGGCTGCCGGCTCGGAGGGGCCAGCGGACGCGGTTGGGGCTGGTGGCCCGGAGGGACGCAGTGATGTGTCACCCGGAAGGGACAGGACGGAGGACGGACTCACCACTCCCCCACGCGACGAAGGGACACGGACGAGCCGGAGCGGATGAGGTTCAGGGAAACAGGTCCTCAAAGAAGAGGGCATCGCGGGACTCGACGATGCAGTGTCGGGATGGGTCCCAGAAGCGCCAGGCCTTGGACTGACGAGACACGCCGAGAAAGGTGCAGGGGCGTCCGCGGGAGGCGAGCTTGCTGCCCTGCTGTGGGGTGGGCAGCCAAACAACTGCTACGCAGCCCCAGACGCGAGCCGGGCGGAGGTCAGCACGCCGACCGCACCAGTGTTGATAGGGCGTGGACTGGCGGGGAAGGGGACCGTGGGGAACCCGGTTCAAGACCCAGGTCATGTAGGCCATGGTTTCAAAATAGAAGCCATCGGAGAGACCGGACTCGACCCGCATGGTGCGGACGGTGTCAGCCATGTTACAGTTCCACTGCTCGGAGACGCCGTTCTGGGCGGGTGAGTAGGGCGCAGACGTCTCATGGCGGATACCGCGGGAGGGGAGAAACGTCGTGGCCTCACCCAGGTACTCGCCACCGCGATCGGAGCGAAAGCGGCGAAGGGGGCGGCCACACTCGTGCTCCGCAAGGACAAGCCAGTCCTGAATGGTTCGGGCGACATCGCTCTTCTGCCTGAGGGAGAAGACCCAACGGTAGCAAGAATAGTCGTCCGTAAGAGTGAGGACATAGCGGCCATGCTCACTGACAGACTCGGTGGGGAGAGGGCCCATGACGTCCGAGTGGACAAGGTCAAGGGGGGCAGACACATGGGAGGAAGATAGGGGGTACGTGGACCGGTGCATCTTCCTGTGAGCGCAGTCAATGCACTCAGTGGGGCACGGGAGAGGGAAAGTCTCCGGATCAAGGCCCTTGGCCGGCTGGGTGCGGAGCATGCTCTCTACTACGGCAGAGTGAACGTGGCAAAGGCGGCGGTGCAAGAGGCGGGTGTGCTGAGGAGAAAGCGTGCTAGTAACTAACACATGACCGGTCGCAGCCGACGGGGAGGAGACGTGGCAAAGGCGGGGAACGTGCCACAAGTTGCCACAGGCGGTGGCGTGCAGGACGACAAGACCCGACGGACGCAACGACACAGTGCCAACACCACGTGAGTGCACAACGTCCATGCTCATGCGGTCAAGGGCAGTCACGGATAGGAGGCTGAGCTCGAGACCAGGGACAAAGAGAACATCGGTCAGAAAGACGTCACCGGCCGGACCACGGAAACGAATGACGCCTACCCCACGGACAGGCAACACCTGTCCGGAGCCCGTTTGGACACCGGAGACATCGCCGACGGGACCGAGCAAATTGAAGGCCTCGCGAGAGGCCGTCATGTGATGCGTGGCCCCGGAGTCGATGATCCAGGTTTCAGCAGGGTCCTGGACAGGGGTTGCTAGATCAGTCACGGTCACATGGCAGCAAGCAAGGGACGCGGATACGGTGGAAGGAGGCGCGAAACGAGACTGCCAGTCGTCAAGCCATGCAATGTTGTCAAGGAGTGGGGTGGGGGAGATCACGGGAGATGATGAGACAGACGAGGGAACGGGACACGAACACAGCCCAGTCTCAGTCATGCAAGGATGGGCTGGAGGGAAAGAGGTGACGCAACTCGCACTTCCCTGGGGAGGAGGGCAAGGGAGGCCAAGCTGGAGCGCGATGAACTGCTCCAGCTGACGCTCTCGGGATGACGGCCCAAGAGTGGAGATGTAATGCGGAGTGACGGCGCCGGAGCGCGGGTAGTAGGACGGCTGAGCCGGCGAAGGAAGCGGAGGTGCCGACGGCTGAGGGTAGTACTACGGCGGGTAGTAATGCTGCGGTGCGGGTGTCTGCAGGACAGGCGGAGCTGTCGGAGTGGCAGAGCTGCTGGACGAGGTTGGAGTGGTAGGACCAGCAGCAGCGATGGCGGCCGAGGCGAGGCGGCGCTCCCGCTGGCGTCGCATGGTGGCGATGACGCGGGCCTCGTCCGTCGGGAGAGGGCACGTGTACCACCCGTGCCCGGGCTGGCCACAGTTGTGGCAAGCCGAGCCGCTACCGCTGGAACCGGTCGATGACTGCTGCTGCTGTTGTTGCGATGGACCCTTGCCCTTCTTGTTCCGGCTTTTCTTCTTCTTCCCCGAGGGCGATGGGGTGGTTGCGACGGGGGAGGCAACGGCCACGGAGGCAACGGCAGGGGCGGCGACGGCACGGGATGCAAGGGCCACCGCGTGATGGAGTTGGGACTTCTGGCAAGCTTCCTCAATGCGGAGGAAGAGCTCATATTCCCAGGGCATGAGAGTTCCCTGGGCCACCATGGTCGAGAGTACGTCGTGAGGGTAGTGGACGAAGACATCTGCGTATGCGCTGGTGGCACCGCGCTTGATGGTGAGGAGCGCGGACAGAGGGGGCGGAGCAGATTTGCCGAGTCGACGGAGGATGTCCTCCGCCCGCTGCCAGTAGGCAGTGACCGTCTCGGTCTCCCCCATGTGCAGGGAGTTGAACTCCCGGAGCAGACGGCTGATCTCAGCGTCGCTGGACAGGCGATGGGNCCCAGGGCATGAGAGTTCCCTGGGCCACCATGGTCGAGAGTACGTCGTGAGGGTAGTGGACGAAGACATCTGCGTATGCGCTGGTGGCACCGCGCTTGATGGTGAGGAGCGCGGACAGAGGGGGCGGAGCAGATTTGCCGAGTCGACGGAGGATGTCCTCCGCCCGCTGCCAGTAGGCAGTGACCGTCTCGGTCTCCCCCATGTGCAGGGAGTTGAACTCCCGGAGCAGACGGCTGATCTCAGCGTCGCTGGACAGCCGATGGGGTCTGGTGAGGACGTGCCATGCGCCTGCGGGGTCTGGGATGTCACCAGCGGTGAAGTCGCCGAGGAAGGGCTCCAGGGCAAGGCGGGAAGCTGGGGGGACGACTGGTACGAGGGCGTGGACGGTGTGACCAACGTCATATAGCTGATCGGCCTGGGTGGAGTCGTAAGGGAGGGTGTAGTAGGCCCACAGACCCTCACCCTGTGCCAAGATCCGGAAGCTAAGCTCCCAACTCCGGAACTGCTCGCCGGCCTGAAGCGGCGGTGGCGGTGTCTCAAAGTCCTTCTGCCTATAGCCAGCACCCAGAGTGGGGCCAAGGACGGAGGTCACTGTCTGCCGTTGGCGCTGAGTCTGCTAATGAGCTAGGTAGTACGTGGCGGCGGACACAGCAAGGCTAGCGTGCCCTGGAGGGATGAACGACGGCAGCGCGCTGGTGGCAGTGTGGGAGGCAACTGGCTGTAGCGCTGCAAGCTATTGTGTCAAGGCGGCGAGTTGTTGCTAAAGAGCAGCAAGTGGGTCAGGGTTGCCGCCAACGTTACCAGTGGGCTGTTGCTGCTGCTGCTGCTATTGCAGCGGCGGCTGCTGCTGTTGCAACGGCGGTGGCTGCTGCTGTATGGGCGGCGGCTGCTGCTGCTACAGCGGTGGCGGCTGCTGCTGTAGAGGCGGTGGCTGTTGCTGAGGCGGCGGCGGCTGCTATTGCTGCTGATTCGGCTGCTGCTCGTGCGACGGTGGCAGCTGCTGTTGCCGTGGCGGCGGCGGTTGCTCCTACTGCTGCGGCGGCGGCAGCTTCTGCTCCTGCGGCGGCGGCGGCTGCTACTGTTGCAGCGGCGGCGGGTGCTGCTGCTGCTGCTGCTGCAATAATCGTTGCAAGAAAGGAGGGGTAGGGGTCCCCCCACCAGAGGAGGACCCCTCCTCGCCGGGACTACCAGCCATGTCTTAGTGTCCCTTGTTTTTTCATTGTTGTTTTTTTTGTCTTTGTGTTGCTGATGTGAGCAGGAGATTGGAG
Organism: Penium margaritaceum; assembly: GCA_023375785.1. Taxonomy (NCBI): domain Eukaryota; kingdom Viridiplantae; phylum Streptophyta; class Zygnematophyceae; order Desmidiales; family Peniaceae; genus Penium; species Penium margaritaceum. The sequence continues at coordinate 86,301 of SZWC01002823.1, read as the reverse complement.
CAGTGGGGAGTCTACCCACCCCTTTGGCCTTCCCCCTTTCCCCTTTTCCCCCTCTTTTATTTGTGTTGATGACGTCAGTAGTTACGTCAACAGAGGGGTGCTGACGTCAGCAGCGGCGGATATTGGGGCCGCCGTTGCTGTTGTTGGTGCTGATGCTGCTACAGCCGTTGCTGCTGCTGCTGTTGCTGCTGCTGCTGCTGCTGCTGCTGCTGCTTGCTGCTTCTGCTGCTGCAGCTGCTGTTGTTTTCGTTGTTGTTGCTGCTGCTGCTGCTGCTGTTTGCTGCTGCTGCTGCTGCTATTGTGGTTGCTGCAACTGCTACTGCTGTTGCTCTTGCTGCTGCAGTTGCAGCTGCAGCTGCTGTTGCTGCGAGCTACAGCAGCTGTTGTGGCTACTACAGCTCGCTGCTGCTGCTCAGCGCTGCAACAGCTGCTGCGTGCTGCATCAGCTGCTCGCTGCAACTACGGGCTGCTGCAGCGAGCTGCGAGGGTGGGGGATTTTTCTGTTGCCTTTCTTTGTTTTTTCTTTCCCTTGTCACAGCGGGCAGCAGCCCGCTGTCTGTTGCGAGCAGCGGGCTGCGGCTGCTGCTCGCCTGGCAGCAGCGAGCTGTTGCTCGTTGGCAGCAGCGGGCTGCTGCTCGCTGCTTGCTCGCTGCGAGCAGCGAGCAGCAGCAGCCGCGGCTGGCAGTTGCCAGCTACTGCTCGCAGCTGTTGCTGCTGTAGCTGGCCGCTATTGCAGCTTTCTCCAGCAGTTGCTGCAGCCCGCTGCTGCTGCTGCACGCTGCTGTAGCTGCTACGTGCTGCGGCTGCTGCCTGCTGCCGCTGCGGGCTGTTGTTGCAGCGGGCTGCTGCTGCAGCTGGCTGTTGCTACGCGCTGTTGCTCCTGCTGCGCACTGTTGCTGCTGCTGCGCACTACTGTTGCTGCTGTTGCGCGTTGCTGCTGCTACGGGCTGCTGCGAGCTGCTGCTTCTGCCTGCTACTGCTGGTGGTGCCAGTCACTGCACCTGGGTGACGTTGCCGCTTGCGTTGTCGCCCATAGACGTCAGACGCCGCCTGCCGCTCACCTCCTCGCGTCACGCGTGGGGGTCAGTGCTACCGAGAAAATTTCGGCAGCATTCCCCCTGGCCCAGTCGCCGTGGGAAAAAATCTGATGCCGCCACCAGGAGGGTTAATGCTGTCGGAAAAAATCCGGCAGCATTTCCCCTGCACTGGCACGTATGCGGGTCTGCCGGCGTTGTCTGGTACCTGTTCGCCAGTCTTCTGCTGCTGCTGCTACGCTCTGGCTCTGATACCAAAATAGAAAGTCTATGCAGCAGGTTGGGGCAGCAGCGTTGTTGATGCAGCGTGCGGGCTTCCACGCTCGTTGCTTAAGTCAGCTGCCCCCTCAGTCTGCTGCTCTAGAGTCTAAGTCTGGAAGCTCTGGGTTTGTTACTCAGAAACGCGCGCGCCAGAGTTAGCGCCAGAAAGCAGCTGAAAACTGATAGTAACTGATTAGGAATGAAGAATGAACAGCAATGGGGGACCCCTCCAAGTTCTAGCCCCCCCCCCCCGCTCTGTAGAGCTTGCTACTCAGTTCATCAGCCAATCAGAAAATAGCTAATTTCAGGCTGGCAGGTTTTCTTGGTGAGGCCTGCCAGACGGCCGACAGCCCAAAACCCGGGCGTCGTCCGTTTTGCCTGAAAACTGGACCATACCATAATACCGACGCTGCGAACGCAGCCGTGCGGTCAGAATCAGCTAGAAAAATAGTAGCGAGGAGTTATGGCAGCCTGAACCCAGGCAGTGCCCATGACGGTTTATGCTGCCGAACAGGGCCATGCAACAATCAACAGGGACCCTAGGCAGCGCATGACGACGCAGGCATGACAGGATGCGCTGGACGCATGCAGACAGCGACTGCGGTGGCAGTGACGGCCGGCAGCGCGACCGCCGAGGAGGCCTGCCGATGGAGCTGAACACGTCGTTGGAGAGAGGAGGCTCCAGCGAACTGCGAGACGACCTCAGCGTGCGTCGGCTCCACCGGATGACACTCCATCATCGTCGAGTCTTGCCGTCAGTCATCTGCACGTCGATGTACACAAGCCGGGAGGACACAACAGAGCACAATGAGGGATGCGCAAAAAAACCAACACTTTGATGAAAAGTTTCAAGTGCGTCAAGCACGTGTATACCATACTAAGGATAAGAATGGGGCATAATTCAGGTCATCGGCGTTCGAGCCGAACAAAGCATGCGAGGTCCCGTCGTGAGCGGTGGATTCGAGAAGGTCCACTGAGAAGTCGAGGGGCTTGAAGAATATCGCAGAGGTCACCCAAAGGATATCAAAACATTTATGTGATTCGCAACACTTTTGTCGATCATTCTGGAAACAAGTCAAAGTTGTCAGAAACTTCTTGAACGGAACAACGAAGGTCAGGGCAGTTGGCCAAAATGCCCTCTATTGAACTGCGTAAAACGTTTGAAGTCTTCGCGCGGTGGGCCATGAATGTAAGAACGGAAATGCCCACACGCGAGCTTTAGGGACTTGTGTACGTGAGGGACATAGCACTTCCCCCCCGTTTAGCCGCAACCTCCCGGCATGCTAGCAGATGTAGCTAGGTGGCGACGAAAGTAGCCATCAATCACATGATCAACACCTCAGCAATTTTCATACGGTTATCGGCTGTTGTGCGCGGGGTCGTAGTCGTGCCACTTAACCAGATACTCAGTCGTTGTCCCACGGCGTTGATGTTCGAGGATATCTTTGATCACGTACTTTGTATCCCGTCTACTTGTATAGGATGTGGACATGCGACGTCTCTGCCAGGGAAGTCCGTAGTGGGGTCACGATAGTGCTTGAGCTTGCTGATGTGGAAGACAGGATGTATCGCCATGTTGTCCAGTAGGCGAAGTCGAGCCACGACTGGTGTTTGCACTCGCTCGGTCTCAAACGGTCCCAACCATCAGGGTTTCATCTTCGCGGAGGCCTGTCCTGCGAGTTTGACGTCCGTCGAGCTATGGAGGACATGATCGCTAGCATCAAACACGTCATCACTGCGATGTCGGTTGGCTGCCCGCTTCATAGCTGCTTGCATCTTCGCAAGGGTCTGTCGTGTTTCCTCCCACATGCTTGTGAAGTCCCGACGGTGAATGTCAATCGGGGGGATGTTGCTTTCACTTTGCAATCCAGCCAATGTGGCGGGAAGTTTGTCATACACCACCTCGGAAGGTGTTTTACCGGTTGTTGTGGAAGTGGCAAAGTTGTATGTGAGTTCGGTGGTCGGCGGTTTTGCTGTCGAATTAGTGTCGTGTGGCGCGTATAAATTTCAGAGAAGTTGTACGAGCGACTGATTGCTTTGCTCGGTTTGTCCGTCGGTTTGAGGATGGAACGACGTTGATAGCTGGATCCGACTACTGTAATGGGTCATTAGTTCTTGCCAAAAACAATTGATGAAGCGGCCGTCTTTGTCGCTGATGATGATACGTGGCACATCGTGGAGGTGTACGATGATGTAATCTAGAAAGATCCGCGTTGTTCCTTTTGCGGTGACGATTGTCGTCGTCTGGATGAAGTGTGACATATTGGAAAATCTGTCCACCACGACGAGATGGCGTTATGTCCCTTAGGGGTGGCGGGTTGTCATGTCACCAAATCCTTGCTGATGTCGACCCACGATTTTGTCAAAACTGGTAGGGGTTGAAGTAGACCAAGTTGTCGCGTGCGACGGCATTTTTGTCTCTGACAGGTATCGCACAATTTTCAATAGGCTGCCACGCTGGTCTGCATTTTCTCCCACCAATAGCTTTTTTCCAGGCTTATCTGTGTCTTGTCCTCGCCAAAGTGTTCAACATGACCGGTGTCACTCCTCCAATAGCATCCGCTGAAATTCCTCTTCAAGAGGAATAACCTGGCGAGTGAATCATCGTCGCCAATAAGGGTTTTCGAACCAAGACCTAGTTTTGACATACCTGCCTAACTCCTCGTAACCATTCACGAACAACCTCTTGAGGTGCGAGTCTTGCTCGACAAGCAACGTGCTGATCTTAGCCATCAAATCTGGTCGTGGACTTAGAGCATCCGCCGTATTTGTTTCTCCAGGCCAATACTCAATGTCGTAGTCAAAGTTGGACTCGAGGAACTCCATCCCTCACATTTGTAAACGACTTAGATTTAACTGGAACTTGATATGTTTCGGGGCATAATGGTTGGTACGGACGATGCATCATCGGTATTCCAAGTAGAACCATCATGTTTTGAATGCATGCACGACTACGAACATCTACTTCTAATGCACCACGTAGTTCAGTACCGGCGCTCGTGGTTTTCTTGACATGTACGCGACCGGTTGTTCTCCACTGCGATTGTCTTGGAGGAGAACGGCTCTGATGGCTCGATCGGACGCATCAGTGGGCATAATGTAGTCCAGTGTTGGATCTGCCAATCGTAAGGTTGGCGCCAAGGTCAGAGCATTTCTCAAAGATTTGAACACTTCTTGTTTGCTGTCCTTCCAATTCTACCTAGTGGTTCTCTGTGTGAGATCGGAGGGAGGCATTGGCATCTCCAAATTGATGGTTGTAGTTGAAGAAACCCAAAAAACTTGGACGTCTTGAACATTTGTGGGCGTTGGCCAATCAACGACCGCCTCCACCTTTTTTGGTCCATGGTGATCCGTGCGCCGCCGATGATGAGGCCCATTCACACTTTGAGAGCTTTCCAAACAACTTCTGATTCCACACAGACCAGCCATGCTTGGGCTCCGCACTTCAGGTATTGCTTTTTTCCACATCTACAGTTATTGGTTGGCATTTTGTGGCTCTCGCAACTTTTTCTGCTGCTTCCACATCTGATGCTTCCCGTAATTGCCACTGCATTGTGGGTCGCTTGACCATAGACATGTGTTGCTTTTCACCATAATGCTCCTGTATACTACTCCACTGCTTTTGTCAATCTGCGAATTGTGCCAATACAGGAAATCTTGCCCAAGGATGATTTTGTGGTTGCTCATTAAACAAGTCATCCAAACAGTTACATCGTGCACATCTCCAATGTGTAGTCAGAGTGGTTTGCAAAGTCGACGGATCTCCATTCATCTATCGTTGGTTTTCCCTCCAAATACTCCTTCAGTGTGCGAACCCCGATTCCAAACCATGTTGTCACTGGCAAAATTGTGAGAAGCTCCTCTACCTAACATGGCTGGTATGATCATGCGACTTTTACAACCCCTCGGTTGCACTCGTAATACTCTTGCCGGTTGGTCATCCTTGTACCCTTCGTTGAACTTTCCGATCTTAAGAACCCTTGTTTGCAACGATGTGAGCCGCTTAGATGGGTGATCGGTTGGCGCAAGTTTTTCGACCGGATAGGAGCCTTGTCGTCAACTACTTTCCTTTGCCATTTCTTCACTCTTTTTTGTTGATTTATCCCCTTTTGCTTTGCTGTTGTCGTTTTGGACAAGTCGCGCAAAATTTGTCCCAGTTTTTCTGAGGTCTACCAAAGCCATTGATCGCGCTGATTGACATCGACAATTTCCATCGGAGATGAGGTATTTGATGACTACAACTTTCTTCCGCCATGAGAAGGATTGTGGCTTTGGGGTTGCCAACCATTGGATTCCTGCATCCAAGCGCTGTAGTCGGTGTTGTTTATGCGGTAGGCTATTGGAATCATTTGCGGAAGGTCTTCTTGGATGCTAGAAATGGTGATCCCTCGCCGAATATCTTGCTTCAGGCCATTGTTGTAGTAGAAACACAGTACGTAGGGGATGAGGTCGCTGTCGGTGATGATTTTGTGGAAACATAAAATGTACTCCGCCACGTTGGACTGCTGATGCAAACGTTGGATTCTGTACCGTTCGTTGATCTTCTCGTTCAGCTTCCTAAAGCGAGCGAGAGTAGCACGCACAAAGCCGCTCCACATTTCCGGTGGTGTGAGAGAGTCATGCCACTCCAGACTTGTATGATCGAGAGGTAGTATGCCTATGGTCGATGTGAGAGTAGTTGCGAGATCCGTTGATCTAGCTCCATTAGTCTCCTGTTGCCATTGGATGGTCTGTAGTTCAGACCACCAACTCAAAGTCGTGTCACGCACAAGCGAGGCCGCGAGGTCAATTTTCTTTTTTTCGTTGTTGACCCCAGTAGTGGTAAATTGCACCTCCAAACTCATCTACCAAATCCTAACCGTCACTCCCTTAGAGTTTACACGATCAGATGGCTTGGGATGTGCCAGTGGAATCTGGGGTTCACTCGAGAGTTGCAAGTTTCTCTTGGTGAGTACTGCTTGGCGTGCAAGAGAAACTCGAAGCTCCTCTTTTTCCACGTTGAGATGTTGGAGCAGATGGTTGTTGAGGCTCTCAAGTCCCAAAGATTTCCTTTTTTTTTTGTGTTCATGTGTGCTTGTTCGCTAGTGTCTCATCATGTCGAGTGTCGACCTAACGGGATGCAATGGTGGCAAAGGGTTTGTCGTACCCGAAAGGTCCATCACCGGATTGGCTGTCGGATTTTTCAGTGCTCCACCACTTGCCACAAAAATTAATACTGCTGCCTGGTTTGCCTGGAGAGTGTCGTTGATCGCATGCTGCTGATCCGTTATCGCCAGAGTACTCGGTAGGAACCACTGCTTGTCATCGGGTGCGCTCACCCTGTTCACCGTTGTCATTTTGAATTCTACGATCTTCTATACGGTTGAGATGTTCTAAGGACTCTTGCAAAGTTTTCACCATGCAGTTAATGTGTTGGTTACCCCTCCATAGCCGTTGCGCTCTGATACCAAATGTTATACCAAGCGGAATGTAGGTTGTTCACGGGGATGGGGTTTGGGACAAAAGACAATTTGGGTGTTTGGGACACTTGGATAATGTGAATAAAGTAGTAAGTTAACTTCAATGACAAGTGTCGAGTGTGTAAATCACATGTATACAATACTAAGAATGAGAATAAGACATAAGTCGGGTCATCGGCGTTCGAGTCAAGCGAAGCGTGCAAGGTCGCGCCGTGAGTGATGGATCCGAGAAGCTCTACCAAGAAGTGAGGGGGCTTCAAGAATATCACGACACTTCTTCATAAAGGTCGAGCGTTATCAAGAAGTCAACCGAAAGATATCAAAACATCGATATGGTTTGCGACACTCATGTTGACCATTCTAGAAAGTGGTCTAAGCCTTCAGAACCTTCTGGAATGAAACACCGTAGGTCGGGGCAGTTGGCCAAAATGACCTCGGCCAAACAGCATAAAAATCCTGAAGTTGCCGTGCGGTGCGCCATGAATGTAAGAATATAAATGCCCACGTGAAATGCTTAGGGAATCCTGTACATCAGGGACGTAAAAAGTATGGTTCATGGGGGTGTTCAATTCTCAATGATTATCATTCGCACGACCTCCTTCCAACCTCATGGCGGCCCCAACCTCGCTTAGTTCTTCGAGTGTTTAGCGTCAAACCGTGTAAACCATACAAAGAGTTCACCTGCAGCTCCTTGCTGGACCTCGTTACCTAGATTCGTTAATGGTCGATCCAGCCATTGATGATGTTGACCCCATTCATCTCCGCTCTTTTACAAAATGGGATGAAGAAATGCGTGAGCACTATGAATGGTTTGCGCAACAAGAGGCAGCAATTTCGGCCTCGACGACCTCGGATCTCCTGACCCGGGACAAGCGACATACAAAGGCTGTAAATCAGTGTGTGCCCGTCCTGAATGGTATTACCCTCAAAGTGGTATGTCTTAAATTTGCGCCATGGTTACTTGTCATGGCAGGGTATAGGGTACGGACAATTTTTATAGTTCAAGATGGTTGTTAAACAATCACTTGGTGTTTCGGGTACTTGAGGCTCACGTTTCGAGGAGCCAAAACCCGGAATACATATATGGGCTAGAGTCGAGTTTGACTCTAGCCCATATAATAACCCTCGGCCAGATTTGAGATGAAAGGAGTTCAGCGATGGAAAATACATCGCATCATCCCTCCTCCACTCTTCGAAAGTTGCTAGGGTCATGTTTCCAACGTGGCAATGCCACGTGAAACGAGTAGGGCTACGTTGCATGTTAAAAAAAATGCCTGATGATGACTACATCCATTTGTGGGGCGGTTCATCTCAGCCAAAATGGCTGAGGTGACAATTATTCCTCCTCTTGAGATGACTATTCTGAAGGTCAGAGTTTTGGATTCCACACTTAGTCGCAAAACAGCCCAGAGCTGTTAGACAAGGTATGTGTCTAGGCAAGACTGCTAGGCGCACGACCCTCAACAGTTAGCTGCAAATTGAGCTCCAAAAAACGATGTTCAAACATGCTAAGGAAGCCATCAAATACTCATGACTCACCCATGGTATCAGGCTATTGCCTCCCATCTGCTCTATACAATTGAATTCAGCTTTCATTTTGTTCTTTTAGTGCAGGTTCCTCCAACGAGGATGTAGAAAGACAACACAGGACCTCCTTCTCCGACTGTATGGAGTTCCAAGCTATGGGGGAGTGGCGTTGCGTCATAGAGGGCTACACAATCCAACAGCGATTTCCCTCAAAGTGGGGGTGTTCTGAGCCTGGCCGTGTCATCTTACACTATCGCAATATCCAGAGCAAGGGATGCGAGTAGTTGATCCGCGGGCGCATGAACAGCAAGTCCCACAGCTACGTGGTGTCCTCGTACGTGGAAGGTGACAAGTGTACTTGGGGACAAACGAGGGACAATCCTGCACACACGACAAAGTGGATGCTACATTGGATCCGGGACACAATCGCGCGAGACCCGATGACAGACGTCAAAGTACTCTGCGCCGTTGTCAAAGCAGTGATGCATGAGACAATCTGCTACAAGCTGATATGGAAGGCATGGGACAAGGCACAAGAGGAAGTCATGTGAGAGAAAGCCTCGTCGTGGGCCATGTTCTCCAGTTATTGCATTGAGGTAAGGTGTAGTGCATGTTTCTCTTAATACACACACATGCTCCATTAATGGTAATGGATTTCATGGATGTCATGCGTCTCTCTGCATGTACATCTCATGCGAGTGGACCCAAACACCATCGCGATGGCGAAGTAGTAGAACAAGAAGTTTTGGCACTGTTTTGTAGCTTCCGAGGCTTGTAGGAAGGCCTGGCCTCACGTTCAGCGCATCGTCATGCTTGACAACATGTTTTATAAACAAGTGCTACTAATCACACAAATCTTTTACGCAGACAACAACAGCTTTCCAATGGCCTGCGCGATACTCAACCAAGAGGACGAAGACAATTGGGGCTGGTTTCTGCTGCAGCTGGCAAACATGTACTGGACGTTGCGCAAGGACGGACTTACCAGGATCACTGACAGAGACGCGGGCCACCTTGCCGCCACGTAGAAGCTGTTGCCTCGTGCGTTGCACAAGTATTGTGCATACCACATCAAGGAGAACATCTGTGTCACATACAACAAGAACGCCATGGAGATTTTTTCCCAGCTAGCAAATGCATACAAGCAGGAGGAGTGCAACAAGCTGAGCTTCGAGCTCATGGAGCAAGACTGTATTGCATAACACTATGTCTTCGGCTGGAGTGCTGAGGGTGGCATCCCGCTGCAGAATTGGAGTCGCTTTCATGGGCGGCCGGGTTGTGGGGGACACATGACCAGTAATGAAGCTGAATTGCTGAATGCTCGGATCATGGAGGCCCGGTAAGAATGCAAACGGATCCTAAGCTCCGTGGGAGCTACCCATGGATCCAGATGCAGATCCGGATTTGCAGCTCCGGATCCAGGATTTTGGATCTGGCTTGTATCCCTGGATCCTGACCCGGATCCTGGGGAGGGGGTGGGGATAGGTGGAGGGCAAAAAACCTGGAAAGATGTCCGGTTCAAGTCATCCGTAGAGCACACAAACTCTTATGTTTGAATTCAAATAATCAACATGCCCGCTACAGTTTCAAACAAAAAGATCTATTGGCACCAAGTCATCGTGAAGGGCACATGCATCCAACCTGTCAAAAGGTGTCAAGCCTGTCACACTTTGAGCTTGGAGTACTTTCTCTATCATTCATTGGCCTTGTATCGCGTTAGCTGTTCATTGACCAACCACGTGTAGCCGCACAACATCAACATCATCATCGGCTTCACAGGTTGCCACCTATGCACTTGGCATAGAAAACCGTTGATGCAAACCATCGCATCACCGATGGCAGACAATGGTGCCATGTTCTCCAACAATTCAGCCCGTCGGTGGTAACACCATTGCCTCAATCTTTATAGAATCGCAGTCCACGTAATCTATGTTAGAGATATACGATCTATGGATCTAATGTTAAGGATCCGCGAGTCCAAGGATCCGCGAGTACATGGATCTGTCACCCCGGTTCTGGATCAAGGTATAGGATCCGTATCTTGGATCTGGTTCCTCCTGAAGTTCCGTGGATAGGATACATGTGCAGCCTTAGGCACAGCCGCGTACTTAGACGCCTTCTCCTTCCAGGCCTGGCCCAGAAGCTCTTTTCCTTCCACTGTTTTGCGAGCCTCTAGCCATTTATCTAGACACTCTTTGCCACACATACAGAGCGGCCACATGACTTAGTCATGACCATCAGGCAGGAGAAAAAATGTGCCATGACAATGGGTAAGGCACTACACCACCATTTCCTTTCGGCCCAGGACTACGAGGTGGTTCACATGGAAAACATCATGCACTGTCACTAGCAACAGGGGTGTGCCATAGCAGGTGGATTGCCGGATGTGCAAGTTTACTTGTGGGAACTTCCATGAGTTTGGGATCCCCTATGTGCCCGTCTGTGCAGTGTTGCTGGATAAGGGAGTCACACCGGATGGGTACATTGACATGACGTATGACGTTTCTGCATGGAAGAGGTGCTAAGGCCATCCCATTATAGGAGTCAGCTGAAGGCGCTCAAGTCTATGATGCAAGAATCGGACCGGGAAGGTGAACCACCTGGACCAGGGTGGCAGGCACCGGGAGACTGTGCGGTAGGAAGACCTCAGGGTAAGCGCAAGCAACAAGGGGACCTCCTCCATGGGAACCATATCTGTAGCCGGTGTGGCCACAAGGGACACCAGAAACACTGCTGCTCAAATCCTATAGCCCCAACACCATCACATATGGTTGTAGCACACACTGCACAACTATACGCACAGAAGGTTATTGCAGCCTCTGCCACAGAAAATGTTGCGGTGCACATCGTGGTTGGAGGTGACGTGGAATCAGGTTTGGCCTCAGCACCAGTCTCTGTTGGCACAGCCACTAGAACTGCATTCTCTGTAGAAACTTTTGCAGTGATAAGTGAAGCCGACCCTGTTCATGGAGAGCTAACATAGGACCAGACTGTTGCAGGAGAGGAGCATGGAGGAGGAGGCAGAAGAGGAGTACAAAGAGGACACTGGAAGAGAGGAGGAGAACTCGCATGTGGTCCTGGTGCCTAGGCCAGCTCCGGTGGATGACCGCACCAGCAAGTGGACTGACTCCGAGGCGTCTCATGAAGACTAAATTTTAGACAAAGAAACTAGGAGAGCAAGGCATGAGGCAGAGGAGGTTGCATTCAGTTTTCACTATGCATTGGTTTGTGAACTTGCGCCAGATATGGGCCTTGCGGATCTTGGCATGGTGACTGACAATGGTGTCCTATAAAGGTAATGCAATTCTTAATTTGTACAGTCTTTTTGTGGTTCATTGTGGTCCTTGCGTGTTAATGTAGACAGCATTAAATGTAATTGTGCATTGTAATTTGTGTACTTGCTTGTTGCATGTCATGAATGAATCCGTACCATTTAATGAGAAGGTCTTCCTCTCTCTCTCTCTCTCTCTCTCTCTCTCTCTATCTCTCTCTCTCTCTCTCTCTCTCTCTCTCTCTCC
>SZWC01002823.1:60975-74035 GCA_023375785.1 Penium margaritaceum | reverse complement strand
TGTGTGTGTGTGTGTGTGTGTGTGTGTGTGTGTGTGTGTGTGTGTGTGTGTGTGTGTGTGTGTGTGTGTGTGTTCTAACATTGATTGAAGGTGCACAGGGCTTTCTTATTTGTGCCGGTACAAGTTCCTACAGTGACAGGTAAAACAAGGAAAAGGCATGGTGTTTCAGTGAGGGGGAGATATAGATTACTACGGCTCAGGGTACAGGGGGCAGATGATGGTGTAGTAACATGTGGCAAGTCAAATGTTACTGTTGCAGACGATGGTCAGATAACATGTGGCCAAGCCGATGAGGTGTTCTATGATGCAGAGGAATGTGGAGATGCTTGCTCGTGCGCGGCATGTGATGTTAGCTGCTGGATGCACAGTTTTTCAGTTTATGTGCAAGAGTGGATTGTTAGTTGTGACCTATCTCCATTGTATTTCTTTTTGAAGTGATTGATAACATTTTCACCAATTGTGCATTTGGATTATTCGCATGCTAGTGGACATGTCCCCGTCTGAAGGTGACATGTAATTCTCATGTTTGCAACATACGTAGGGCCAAACAACTTATTCAATGTGTTGTTGAAACTACATGTAAAGCTATGAAGGGGAATGCAGTCTGGAACTGACTAACAATGCAGTATATGTGAAGGAAGCCCACATGGTTTTCGGTTCTACACACAGAAATCCATGCACAATTTAATCTTTGCCGTTTTTATCAATTGATAACGAGCCCAAGCAGACCTCAAATACATGCAAGCTAGGATTCTAACAACTCAGTTCCAGGGGCATCAGTGCTTAACAAGGGTAACATGACCTAATGTACTAAGAGGTGGGGCAACACATTCCATAATTCACATGAATTTCATACATATCACCATGCAATTCAGGGTGACATGACTAGTGATACAAGAAATAATGTTTCTTCACACCTCAATCAGTTGGGCAAAGTGGAAAGATTAGGCCTGAATCGTTTTAAAAAAAGTAAGGTAAACTGGGTATTCTGGGTATTGCTTTTTCATAACATAAGCCATAGCTCCATGTATGAAGGGTAACGTAGAGATAAATAAATGAAAGCATACGATAAATTCTCTTTGAAAGAGGGACAATGTAGGGATAAACTCAGAAGGACATATGTCAGTACCCCTACAAGACGGGGACAACCTGAAGATGAAACAACTAAACTTCAAGTATAATGAAATGAAATGACCGTAGGGCACTATTGACTTGGTGGCCCAGAACATGCTTATGGTTGCCACGGCTATTGGCAGCTGGCGGGCCTAGTGCTCGGGATGGGCCTGCCCAAATTCCATGCCGTCTGTTTATGGGTCCCCTGAGTTGCGACCCATGATGGCTCTTCATGGCCCCCTTCTATGTTGCATGCTACTTAGTGGTCCCACTCCTCCTTCAATACGACCCATGCTTGATATGCATCTATGGGGTCCAGTATGGGATTACCCCATCTACGAAGCTCCGGCCGTTCCGTCGTCCATCACTGTCCATGCCGTTCCAACCTCTTCTGAAGGGTCGATGGTAGCTCAATGTTGATTGTGCAATGCACGAAGTGGAATTGGATGGAAAATCACTTTACGTTTCCAACACACTGCCTGTTCAGTGTGTCAGCTGGTGCATTTAACCAGTTTGCAAAAGGAATTGTCGCATTGTCAATGCCATAGTTCGGAGTGCAACTCCTGTCCAAGCTGTATGGGTCGGAACGTTTGACTGCGAGGCTGTTAAAAAACAATGTACCTTTCCACGTCCACGTCACAACGGGCAAAAGGATTGATACGCTTGACTGGACGTTCGTCCACTATGCAGTACTGGTGCCACCATGTACTCCTACTAGCCAGGGTCCCCTACTCCCCCCCCCCAAGCTTCAAGAGTTCTCATTGGGCCAACGTCCACTTTTGGCGACGACTGCCGATATGGACAAGTCTGATGCAGTGGAGAAGATCAACCAAGCCCCGTCATACCGTATCGATACATGTACTGAAAGCAGTGGGTTTGCAGCAACATACCCAACATGAAAACGTAATGAACACACAGACATCTCACTGCAAATTTTTGCTACCTTTATTGGACTCCGTTTCCTTCCTTGATCGTTACCGTGCTGTAAGGATGATGATGTTCACAAAAGCCTCTGCCGACATCCATATCCATAAACACTAAGCCTCCACATCTCATAAAAGTTATAAGGACAACGTTGTGATAACTTAAAGAATGAGGGCAACCTGGAAAACTAATCAACAAAGGTTGACCTAGTGATATGTTTTTGAAATGTGGGCAACATAGAAATGATCTTTGAAATGGAGACTCCTTGAAGATGGTCAGCCAAAAGTTGGGGCGACATGGAGTTTAGCCACTTTCAGTCCAATATACCCACTCTACAAAAAATGGACACAAAGTGTGGCCCACTAGGCAAAAACCACGGCACTTGAGGATCTCTAACCCTCAAGGCATCCCATCCGTCGCCCCACAAGCCACAACCTCTTCAAGCCACGTGGCACATTGACGTTACATTCCTCCCACAGAGGAATGGATCCGTCCTCGGTGTCCACAATGCATATTGAACCCCAATGCTCTCATACCAAATGTAGCGAATGCGTAAAACTTGGCCTACTGGGCCAAAACTGTGGTACTTGAGGGTCTTCAACCCTCAAATCATCCCATCCTTCATCCCACATGCCATTACCTGTTCAATCCATGTGGCACATTAACGATACACACTATTTGGGCCTCCAAATGCTCTTCTACGTGTTTTTTGCACAAAATTTCTATGTATCCACTACTCACTTTATTGCCGAGTGGAACTTTGGTGGTTCACTGGAATGAGGTGTGGGAAAAAACACGATTCGAGGACTTGGAATAAATGGAATTTTTTTTCTTCAATGATAACCATCAAGTGCATCAAGGACATATGTACAATGTTGAGAATGAGAACGAGATACATGTTGGGTCCTCGACACGAGAGTCCAGTGACCCATGCGAGGTTGCGCTCTCAGTGGCTCCTTCAAGAATCTCAGCCGAGAAGTTGGGGACTTTGGGAATATCGGGGCACGTTTCAATAAAGATAAAGTGTTGTCAAGAAGTCGACCGAACAATATTGAGTCATCGATGTATTCCGCGTCACTTCTGTTGACCTTTCTTGAAGGTGGTAAAACTAGCCAGAATCTTCTGGAATGGATTACCGGAGGTCAGGGCAGGTGGCCAAAATTCCCTCGGCCGATTGGCGTTAAAATCCTGACGTCGTTGCTTGGTGGGCCATGTATGCAATGCGAGAAATGCCCACTTGTGGGTTTAAGGGACTTGTGTACATCAAGGATGCAACAATTTTCCCCATTTTAGTCATGGCGTCTCGCCGCGTTCGCAGATGTAAGCCGGTGATTACGGTAGTAGCCGCTGATCAAATGATTGATGTCTCAAAGGTTTTTGTAGGACTCCAAGCTGTTGTGTGTTGTGGCATAGCCATGCCACTTGACCAGATGTTTGGTCATTTTTCCACTGCGTCAATGTCAGAGGATGTCCTCAATCATGTACTCCGTATCCCCGTCCACTTGTACAGGAGGGGGTAGTGCAACATCTCTATCGGGGAAGTTTGTGCTGAAATCTCAGTAGTGCTTTAAGCTTACTGATGTAGAAGACAAGGTGCATCACTATCAGGTAGTCAAAGTCAAGTGAAAAAGGGGGTTGTATTCGCTTGATCTCAAATGATCCCAACCAGTGGGGCTTGAGTTCCGCAAAGTCTTGTCCCCGAATGTTGATGTTTGCCGAGTTGAGGAGAATGCGATCGCTAGTGCTGAACACATTGTCACTACGATGGCGGTCGGCCATTTGCTTCATAGATTCTTGAGTCTTTGCGAGGGTTTGCCGTGTTTATTCCCAAACGTTTCAGAAGTCCCTGTGATGGATGTTGTGGGAATGTTTCTCTGAGGATGTAATCCTGTTGGCGTGGTACGAAGATTACCATGCATCACTTCAAAGGTGCTTTTGCCCATTGCGGTGGAAGTGGGTGGAGTTGTATGCAAGTTTGGCGTTTGGCAGTTCGGCTGCACAAACGGTGCCATACAGCTCATACAACACGCGAAGAAGTTGTTTGAGCAACTGATTTCTTTGCTCCAATTGTCTATCAGTAAGAGGGTGGAACACCATTGATAGCTTGATCTGACTACCGTAATGCGTCATGAATTTGTGTCAAACACTGCTGATGAAGTAACCATCTCTGTTGCTGATGATGGTTCTTGGCATGTCTTTTAGCTGTATGATCTAGTTTAGGAACAACCACATAGCTCCCTCTATGGTGACAGTGGTCGTTGTTAGGATGCAATGTAAATCTCTTTAAAACATGTCCACCATGTCAAGGATGGCGTCATATTCCTCGGGGTTTGCAGGGAGTCCCATCACAAATTCCATGCTGATGTTGGCCCATGGTTCCGTCTGAACAAGTAATGGTTGGATTAGTCTTGGCGGCCTTGTGCGACACGACTTTAGTCTCTGATAGGTGTCACGCCATTTGCAAAAGGCCGACACGTTGGTCTGCATCGTGTTCAACAAGTAGTATTTGGCCAGCTTCTTGAGAGTCTTGTCCTCGGCAAAGTGCCCACCTAAACCGGTGTCATAGCATTCCTCCAATGGAATTCTCTATAACTCCTCGTTCAGCGCAATGGTGACCTTACAAGTGAATCGTCATTCCCAGTGGGGGTTGTTGAACCAAAACCTTATTTACGTCATACCCGCCAAGCTCCTTGTATCCCTTTGCAAATAACATCATGACCTACAGGTTTTGTTTGACAAGCACCGCAATGAACTTTGCCATAAGAGATAGTCACTGACTCAGATAATCCACTCAATTTGTTTTTCTTTGTTGGTTCTCCATGTTGTAGTCAAAGTTGGACTCAAGAATCTCCATCCATTGAGTTTGTTTACAGTTCATATTTGGCTGAGTCTTGAGACAATTTTATGCATGGTCGTCGGTGCAAACGATGCATTGTCAACATTCCAAGTAGCAATGCCATGTCTTCAACGTGTGCATGAATACATGCATTTCTCTCTTGTGTACCATCAAGTAGAGTTCTCACCCGCGTATTTTATTGACATATACGCGACCGTTTTGTCTCCACCACCATTGTCTTGGAGGAGAACAACTCCAATGGCTTGATCAGATGCATCCGTGGCCTTGACGTAGTCAACTATAGGATCTACCAATAATAGAGTTGGTGTCGAGGTCAGAGTGTTTCTCAAAGAATTCAATACTTCTTGTTTGTTTTCCTCCCAATGCCACTGGGTGTTTTTTTTAGTGAGATTGGATAGAGTTGCTGAAACGAAAGTGTAGTCCTTTATGGATTAATGTATTAGTTGCAGAAGCCAAGAAAGTCTTGGAAGTCCCAAGTTTGTGTAGGCGTTGACCAATCAATGCCTGATTCCACCTTTTCCGGGTCCATCCGTCCGTCCGCCACCGATGATGTGGCCTAGAAAATCGATCAAACAACGACCAAAGCCACATTTTGAGATTTTTGTGAAAATACTTTCTCTTTGTAAAACTTCAAGAAAATGTCAAAGATGTTGATTATGTTCCTACGGGGTGTGGATATACACCAAGATGTTGCTGAAGTACACGATGAAAAAGTCGTTGAGGTTCAGGCGGAACATGTCGTCCATCACTGCCATAAAGGTTGCAAGGGTGTTTGTGAGTCCGAACAACATGACCCTGAACATGAAGTGTCCATATATGGTACAGAAAACATTGTTTTCTTGATGTTATCATCATATATGCAGATCTGGGGATAGCCACAGCATAGGTCGATATTGTTGGAAATACAAGTCCCACGGAGTCGGTCAAAAAGCTTGTTTGCTCACGGAACAGGGTAACGGTTCTTGATAATGATGCCTTCCAATGCTCGCTAGTCCACGCTCATGCGCATCTCTCACACAAAGTTCAGGTGTCGCGTATGGTGACATGAAAGGCCTAAGGAACCCCTATCTGAGCATCTTGTCCATCTGCTTCTTGAGTTTGATAAGCTCATGATTTCTCATCCAATTCACCCCTTCACACTAGAACATCGATCATCAAATAGACCTAAAGCCGGGCAGTAGAATGAGGGTGAAGGGTCCCCTTCACCGTCATTCTATTGCCCGACTTCAGGTTATTTAATGATCGATGTTCTAGTGTGAAGGTAGCTCTTAGGGTAGTTTGTTAAAAAAAAACCCTTCAAAATCCTTGATGAGTATTGCAAGCTCCTTTAGTATGGTTGCTAACTTGTCAAGAGTCAAGGCCCATGTGGTCGCCTTGGCAGCTTCCATTACGCCCACCTCTTCTTTCGCCACATGGACTAGCCACACCTCAGCTTTGGGTTTCTTGGCCACTTCTAGAGATATCGGTTGGCCTCTTATGGCTGCCACAACTTCCTCCATTCCTTCCCGATACCTTTGTTGCATCGTGGGTCGCTTCACCAGAGTTGGATGTTGTTTTCTGCAAGCGATGCTGACGTAGACCAACCCGCTGTTCCCATCCACTTGTGGATTGTGCCGGTAGAGGAAATCTTACCCTAGGATGAGATTGTGGTCGCTATGTGGGCAAGTGCTCCAGACCATTACATTGTGGAGATGTTCAATTTGCAGTCGGAGTGGTTTGCAAAGTTGATGGATCTGTAGTTGTTCATCGACTTTTCTACCTTCAAACACTCTTGGTTTGGTCTACAAACTCAGCTTCTAAACAATTTTGTTGCTCACAAGTTGTGAGAATCTCCTCTATCCAATAGTGGTGTTACCGTTTTGTGACTCTTGCAATCCCTCGGCTCTGCTCATAGTAGTATTGGTGATTGGTCATCCTTGTAGTAGTCGTCAATTTCTGTGATCTCATGAACCCTCGTGTGCGACAATGTGAGACGTTTAGATGGACGATTGATTCATGAAGAATTTTCCAACCAGATAGGAGCCTCACCATCTACTCCTACCCTTTGCTATTTCTCGACTCCTCATTTTTTCTCTATGGCTTCCCTCCCTTTTTGGTGTGTTGATGAAGTTTTCAACAACTACGTGAGATATGGCCCGGCTCCCCCCAAGTCCAACAAAGCCGTTGATTGGGTTGATCGGAGGCGTCAATCTCCATCGGAGACGAGGTTTCTGTTGATTGTGAATTTCCTCCGCCACAATAAAAAAAAATCATGGTTTGGGGTCACCAGTAGTTGGATTCCTTCATCCAGTTTTTGTAGTCGACGCTGTTAATGCGATCGGGTGCTACGATCATTTGTGAAAGGTCATCCTGGATGCTAAAAATTGTAGTTGCTCACTGAATGTCTTGCTTGAGGCTGTTGTGGTAGAAACAGAGTTTGCCGAGGGCATGGTTGCTACAAGTGATGATTTGGCAGACAATTTGCATGTACTCCGCCCCGTTGGACTCCTGACATAGGTGGTTAATCCTGTACCATTCATTGGAAATCTTGTTTTTCTTTCCAAAGCAGGAGAGTGTAGTGCACGCAAAGTTGCCCCACGTTTACGTTGGCGTGAGAGATTCATGCCATGTCGGAATTATCTACTCGAGAGGTAGTATACCTATGTGAGAGCGGTTGCGTGAGCCGTTGATCTGGCTCCATCGGTCTCCTATTGCTTGAGATGTGGGTTTTGTAGCAATGACTAGGCTCCTTACTTGTATAGGATATAGAGCAAGCTAGTAGACAGATTAGCAGTTGGACTTTGGAAACAGAGTATCTGATAGCAGAAGAAACATTGAGTAATTTTCAAAGAATAAGCATTGTACATGAAAACACATACAGCCTAACCGAGGCTATACGTGGAGCTCCACCACTGTTCCATGCCAACATAAGGGGCAACACCTTGCTCGGCCATCAAGGCCATCGACGCAAGGGTCTTGATCCAGCACTGTCTCCTTGGTAGATTACCATCCAGGTCATGAGGGCTTTCTCCTTCCCTGGCTGGCACAGTGCTGCCATGCTTACAGGATCTCGAGGGCGAACCCCAGCTGAACCTTGGTCTCAGGCACTTCCAGATGCTAAGTGTTGCAAGGTGACATGACATTTCAGACCTGCTAAGCCAATGAGAAATGCCAAGGCCGCCACCTTTTATACTCGCGGTCTCGGCAAGTTAACCCCCCTGCCTAAATGTACAAGCTTCCTCAGGTGCATGATGAAGTTTTACCGTAACCGTGGTTCTTGAATCCTGGAGCTCCTCACAGATCTATGAGATTCGTAGATCACCATAGCTGTAATGATTGCATCCTAGTCCTCCTCACCGATCGGTGGGAGCAGTAGATCTCCATAGCCATTATCCTTGTATTCTAGTTTGTCATGCAGTCCATCCAGGTGGCAAGCAGAGAAGCATACTGTTTCATGCTACATATTGCTTGTGCAGATGGTCCCCTCCAGAGCGCACACACCGCCTCATGCTGAAATCCCATTCATGGATGGGCCTACCTCACCTCAGTCCTTAGTCGTTCTGGCAACTACTAGTACCTACCTCACTAGTTGCATAGTAGCTTGCGCATGCCACACACTGTTTTATAATCCAGGCCGTTAAAGCCTTGCTACCAGCCCTGCCACACACTGTTTTATGGCTTGTCAAGTGAAAACAACCCATGGCTGCACTCCCGGAATTCACCAAGAAACGTCTCGCTCTGCATATCTTTATCCCATTGTGGATCGGTTTATGCCAACACAGTCATTGCACCCACGAACACTCCTCATTGGTTGGTGCATTGGTAAATAGCTCACATGAAGCCTGGGTGTTGCTAAAGACTCCTCAAGAGACCCACAGAATTCATCATTGAGAAACTTGAGCTGACATTCTTCTTCTCTGATGGGTTGACTGAGAAAACTCTTGTTTTCTTGGGATTGTATTGAAGAGATAACTGTCTTCCTCTATATCAAGTCCTTCAGCATTTTGCGACTGTGAAGGGCATGTTTTGGTTCTGTCCCATTTTACTCTAGTAAATTTAGGAAACTGGAAATATTTCGGTCTGGCTCAGGCCACTCCATAAAATTTGAAATTGCTTCTTCTGGAAGCAAGCTCTCTGGTGGCTTGCTTGGCTGATGGCTTGCATGTCCCCTTCTAGTCTCTCCTCTCCCAACTCTGCTACTAGGGACTTGTAGACACCTCCCTATAATGAAGGGAGCCACACAAATGTATTTTGGATCGCTGGAGCTTTGTAAACAGTGACTCAAGAGCTTGGGATTTTAACTTTGCCGTTGTCAGTCGCGCTCAATCGATTTGATGTAGTCACAGTTGTTGCTTTGTTAGGCGTCACCTCCTTGACCTGATTTCTTTTGCATGTCCGCATGTTTGTGTCTCGATGACCCGTTTCTTCCTCAAATCTTCCAAACACACGGTCGCCGTTGAGGCAGGCACTTGTTGCTTTCTCCCCGGTGAGGTCTCCTATTGCAACTAACGTTCGCGGTCAGGTACGGTATGATCAACGCACATCCCTATGTTGATGTTCCATGCTGCATATGCGAGGAGACACTTCACGCAGGTCAAGATTGTTGCCAAAAAGTCACGATCGTCCATTGCTTTTGTCGCTCCATTCTGTTCTACTCCATTTTTTTCTTTTTCTGACGAGGGTTGATGTCGCCAACTAGAACTGCAAGATGCAAGATCAACGAAGACTGTGCCATCGCTGGCATATCCAACGTTTGACCCTCGCAGGATTCTGTGGTTGTTAGCAAGTCTGCTGCACAAGTTGCTTGTGCAGTAACACCCTTTGCCGTGCCAGCTGCTGCGTGCTTCGCTGCGACCACATTCAATGAATGCAGCTGCACGATCTCCTTTTGCCGACTTGCATGTACTTGAGCTTGTCTACAAGAAGCTACATCATCCACCTGCTTACGAATTGTGTTTTTGCAAAAACGTCCCATGGTGTCGCAAAGGTGTTTTGTGTGACGTTCAAAATTCAACTACAACTTTGGGTGTCCTCATTTAGCAAACCCATTCCATTCCCTCTTGAGGGGGATAAGGGATTGCTGCTCAGGATCTCCAGAAACTCCTCCTTCTGACTCCTCCGGTTTTCCAGTGCTCTCCCTCTCTGTTGCAGTTGTCCTTGTCTCACCCACGTGTACCATAAAACAGGTTATAGTGGTTGATACGCTGAACGAGGTGTCGATTGCGCATCGTTCAATTTTTGACTTCCACGTGCCGTTTTTTTCACTGTTGTTTTGGGCGTACTACAAGAACACGCTTGTGATAAGTCCACATTGCTGTGAGCACCTGTAGAGAATTTCTTCGGGGAGACTCTGTGTCAGGTTTTTGGTAGCTTGCTTACTCCCCAGCACATGCACGAGCTCAACCGTGCCATCTTACACTTTTGAGAGGATCCAATCCTTGCCCATGTCAATGTACTTGGTTTGACCCTGAAATTTGGTCAAATTTGCGAGGTCGATTACAGATTTCTTGTCCAGAAAAATCACTCTCGAGTTTTCTTGTGGAAAGCTGACGTCCTTGAGGAGGTTGAACAGGTACGTGAATCCCTGTACAGCCAATGTAGCAGTCATATACTCAGCTTCTATAGAGCTAAGTGTGATAAGATTTTTCCACTTTCTTGTCCACAATATGGCTCCACCACCGAGAAAACACACAAACCCTTTCTTGCTACGTCAGCCCTCCTCTGTTCCACCAAAGTCAGCATCCACATAACACTATAGCTCCAGATCACTTGTGGTATCGTAACTCAAATTGGAGTTGCTTGTGGTTTGGAGGTATCCAAGGACCCAGTCAAGCTTGCAAGCTGTCAAGCTCCTTGCAAGCTGCCGCTGAGCATGTCTCATTACTGTGTGCGAGGCTACAAACCGCATTCTACAATTCCGGCCATGTGTAGCTCACAGTGTGTATCTGTGAGCCGACTTTTCCATGGTGATCTGTCTCACTCCTCCCCCCCCTGGTCTCTGATGTTTCAGCTGCTGCTGAGTGAAAGGAATTGGCACGTGTCAATTAGGAACTTCAAAGCGATCACATACCTTTGTGGCATAGGGCCATTGGCTAAATTCAGATGTGCGAGTCAAACAGTCACACTTGATGTTCATGCTAAGGTAAAAACTGAAGCTTGGCATGAGTGTCACGTTGACCTCCTTTGCCATGACCGTTGCCATGGCGTTGATGAATGCAGCTGATGGGCTGATGATCAAGATGTCACTGACATAAACCAGAATGTAGCAGTCTGGTTTCTCTTCTGATGATGACATGGGGAGAAAAACACAATTATTGTAGGCTGATGGTTGGAAGCCAAGGAACTTCAGAAGACTTTTGAGCTTGCGGTACTACAAAAGTGGGCTTTGATTCAGGACGTACAAAATCTTTATCAATTGACACAGTCATCCACTCCCTAAGTCGTGTCCATCTCCCTGTGTAGAAAAGCGTTGTTCATGTCAAGCCGTTGCACTTCATAATCTATCACTTCTGAGATAGCCGTCATGATGCAAGCTGTGGTGTAGCGACTCACAGGGGCGTACGTCTCAAGAAAAAAAATTCCTCCAATTGTAAAGAACCCTTTTGTACTAGATGGAATTCTAACTTGTCGATTCTGCCATCAGCTCTTGTCTACCACTTGACTCCAACATGTCGCAAGCCAGGTGATCATTCCACGAGCCCCCATGTGCCTTGCTCCATGTGACTCCCATGCTCCGCATCCAATAAAAATATCTACTTGTTTGCATTCTCTCCACTGAGAGCTTCCTTCTGAGTCCTTGGCAATGGGGGTAGTTCTTTGGTCAATGTCAGGAGGGCAGTAAGGTGGGTGGTTGTGCACTTAAGAACGCATGCGTCTTCTTTGTACACTAAACATGCCGTGATGGCCATGTCATGCTCATCCCCCTTCTCTTCTGCTGTCTGTTGCTCCAATCGTTGATGCAGGATGTACGTGAAATGCCTGTCGTGGGCTCCGCCTAGAGGATGGTACCGCCATGTCCCTTGCAGGCCGTTGTGCACAGGCACCACCTTGGGTTCCCCATTGCCGTTTACAGCCGGCTTATGATCTTGGAGAATGCCTATCAGGTGGTCTCCCAGGAGGGGCACATGCGTGCCCACTGCCTCCTCATGCGCCTCATCCACACCTGCAAGAGTGAGTAAGTCTATGTTTAAATCTTCTTCCTTCATGACTCATTATAGGAGTTGTAGAAGATATGGAGGAAATATGTATCAGTCTTTTGTCTTTCATTCCATGCTTGGTGCATCAGGTTCCCAAAGAAGATCATACTGTGGATGAAAAATATCTGTTGCAAGTCTAACTTGTAGCTCCCAGCCCTTTATCTTGATACTTTGTCCAAGAAACCCTCCCAATGATGCCTGAGCAATGAGTTGAAATGCGGCCCCGTGTAGTCAGATTGCTTTCTTGTGCCTCCCTCATTTGTCTGCTTCTCTGGCTCAATCCGTTGCTTCTCAGCTTGCTTCACCCTTTTATCACTCTTCTTCTCTCCCTTTCCTCTTGAATTGCTTGCTCACTTTGTCCGTCTTGCATGCTCCTCATCCCATAAACATTTTCTGCAATACTTCTTCACGTGCCCTGGCCTGCCACAATAATGGTACTCATGTGTAGGGCGTGATACTGTCGGCTGGTCATGCGAGCTTTGGCAGCTTGTGTTTTTCTTGTAATGGGTCATATATTGGTCTGCATCCGGCCTCATCAGCACCTGGCTCTTCCACGACGGCTGTGTAGAGCTGACTACCGTGCTGAAACCTTGGTATGTTGTTTTGGTGAGAATGTGCTCTTTTTCTTTTGCCAACTGGCGGTCACGTTGCTCAGTGAGGAGCATCTTGCACATTTTTTCTTCAGTCAGCTCACTCTTGTGCTTGAACTTAAGCACCTTGCACACACCATCCCAGTCTCCCGTCAGGCTGTTAAGGAGAAACGTCACAAAGAAAAGTTCAGACACTGGTGTATTTGTCACTACAAGTTGGCCGCGTAGTGACCAAGGTTTGTTTAAGTATTCTTCAATGCTGTCAAAGCTACTGAAGCTGATGTGTGAAGGTTCTTTTGGGAGGTGGAATTTGAAGGTGGAGTCGCTAGACATGTAGGTCTTGTAACGGTAGGACCATTCTTGCTTTGCAGACTCTGCCATGTCCTCATACATCCGAATTG